>CM074721.1:490375879-490565879 GCA_037306005.1 Rhinophrynus dorsalis
TGAACACTCCAGTTTTTGGACTTAGTTACTGGATCTCTAGGAAAAGAGGCCGATTCTCTGGGTTAGTGAGAACTGTGGTAACCCTACCCGACCAACCCACTTTACAGCTTGTTGCGTCCACTTCTCACGCCATTCTACTCATTTTAGGGGGTATACACCACATTTCCTCTTCCCAGTCTTGTCCATTCCTATTCAGCCCCACCCAAAATTGCTTTATTTGGATACTCTCCACCTACAGGTCTACCTGTTACTCTGGAGGCTGCTGCCAACAAAGTTCCTAGGTTTGGTTTTGTGTACTTCTGCATTGTGAAAAGCCATTACAGTTATCTGACTATAAACCAGAAGTGGGAAACCTGTAATTCTTTTCCAGCTGTTCTTGAAAAACAATTTCTATCATCCTCAGATGATCCTTTATGAGGAAGATGGGAGTTGTAGACTAGCAACTGGGAAGAGGCTGCAGGTCATTCATACGTACAACAGTAGGGAACATGTACCATTACTGGGGTATGGGAGCAACACAATTAGGGGGTCACTGATAGGGATGGGCAAAAATGTTTGCCGCAAAAGAGAAACAGGAGTAAAATGGCGAAAAGTTAAATTTTTCTGCCTTTTTGCCTAACACGTTGTATTGAATCAATGGGACTGGAGACCTCCCCATCTCATGGAAAGTGTCCCTTGTTTTCCCTCAAGCATAGTATAACAGGGTTGTCTGGTTCCCATAGCCTGCTATTCTGTGTTTGAGACAGGAAGAGAGCAGCAATATTTTCAGCTAGAAAAAAATAGGCTGAAAAAAGGAATTGAAGCTTAGTTTATGGAGTCTTGTAGGCAGGACAGTTGTTCTCTATATTAGGGGAGTCTGGGGGACAAAAAAGTGAAAAGGAGGTTGACCCCAAGTAGAAAAAAAATTGTGTAACTGACTGGGAATACACAGGCATCAGTGATCCAATTTCCTTCCTGATCTGGCTGTTAACTCTGTTTTTGGAGATTCTGGGGGTTGTATGAATGGAAAAAAAGAGATTTACCCCAAATACCCCAAAATATTGCACAGAGGAATTCCCCAGAGACACCTGAGTATTTTAGCAGGAACTTGGATGGACTGACAGAGGTAGATTCAAGCTGAGAAGCTGATGATGAGAAGAACAGATCCAAAAACACGGGCTCTAGGAAGACAATCTGCCTCTGACACACTGTGGTGGATGCTTGTCTGGCGAACGGACTCATCCTGAGGATCCTTGACAGGTGATCAGTCTTTGACACCCTAAGGTGATTGAGTAGCTGGCAAACAGACAGGTAATGTTTGACAGGCAATCAGACTCTGACACACTCTGGTGAAAGAGTAGCTGGCGTATAGACCCAGAATGTCGATTCTCGACAGACGATCAGTCACTGACACACACACACATACACACACACACTGGTGAATAAGTAGCTGGCAAACAGACCTAAACTGGTGATACTTGACAGCTGATCAGTCTCTGATACACATTGGTGAATGAGTAGCTGGTGAACAGACAGACCCAGAAAGGTGATTCTTGACAGGCGATCAGTCTGTGGTATACTCCGGGGATGCTTTACTGAAGAAGACTGGCAAATGTAGCCTCTAATGATCAACGAGAACAGAGCTGACTGGATAAAAGCCTGGTGAGGTACACAAAGAGTAAAATCTATCAACACAGTCTGCTATTCCTCACCATGATGTATACAAACAAGATAATAGGCCCCTCAGAGATTCAGCTTTGTGAAGATAGTAGCTCCCTTCAGATGATCAAACAGTTCTGCAATTAGTGGCATTGAATATCTGTTTTTAAGAGTAATGGTGTTGATATACCACGATAGTCAAAGCAGGGTCATAGGGAACCTTCATTCTTAGTAATAAAGAGAAATGTGGCACCCCTGGGGGACATAGAGGGCCAAATAAACCCATTAACCAAATTCTCCTGAATATACATACTGAATGCTCTGTTCTCTGGTTCAGACATGAGGTAAGTATTTCCCATAGGTGAGGTTGTGTCTGGATAGAGCCCAATGAGTTAATCATGAGATCTATGGGGAGGGTGGGTATTAGCTATTTTCTTGGAGAAAACATTGAAGAAAATCTTGATACTCAGGAATATTATTTGATGAAGAATCCTGTACCATCATGGACCTTGGTAAGGAAAGCCTTGCGGCAGTTCAGAACCCAGGGAGTCAATTTCCACTTGGCCAATCGAAAGATGGGTTGTGGATCTACAGCCAAGGAAGACACAAAATGATGTTTGCAGAAGGGGACTGAATAACATCCAAAACTATTCTTTCATAATAGAGAAGACCAATATTGGCTTGGATGATGCTGGTTTTGAAAGATACTACCTAATGGTCTTACATTCAACCTAGTGACTGGGAAAGGGGAGGTTTTCTGGACCAGAAAGATAACTTAACTAATTGCTCAGGTCTTATATATAAAATTCCCTGCTGCTCCAGAGTCTACAAAAGCAATAATGGTGACCGAGCTCCCAGCCCAAGAGATACTGATTGGAAGCAGCACTCATATGTGTAGAGGGATGTTCTTATTAGGTGAGGGCATCCATCTATATCTTCTTGACCTGTCTCTTTCCAATTGTCGCTCCTGCAACTGACAATCCAGTTTGAGATAAAGGGAGGTGAAACCCTCCAGGCCCACTGGCATCTCTTTACAAGAAAATGCATGCTTTAATTTTTCATTCAGACCACATGCAGCCTTTAAGGCTCCTGTATTACAATCGGTCTTGTGAGCTAGAGGCCTGAACTTGATGGTGTGATAACTCAGTAAGCTAGGTTCAGTTCAAGCAAGGGTGACTCAGCTGACATATTATGCCTGGAACATCGAACACTGCCCTGAAAGTCATGAGAAAGGAATCAGAATCATCCAACAGGGCAGAATTATTTTTAACTAGTGGAGAAGCTCATGTTAATGCTCCACTTTTCAGGAGAGAGATAATGAATGCTACTCTGGAGGAGTGAGTGCTGAAGGATTGTGGAAAGAAAATGCAGGAGGAATTCATTCAGGAAACCTCTGCATTCTGAAGGTAGTCCAAAATTTTTTTTCTGGAAGAGGAATCTTAGGAGGTTTGTAACTTACTGCCATGGTGGACGTGGAGGCCCATTGGGGAGAAATAATCACAGACACAGGAGATGGAGTAGGGGTCAAATAGGCTGATCTAAGCAAATTCAGTACTGCATCCAATTTGTGATAGAAAGTAGCTAACTGGGAGGCATGGGCAGACAAGACCTGTTCTTGTTGATCTTGTCGACTGAGTAAGCAGGACATCTCTGAAAGGTCCATTTAAGGACTGATTATCCTGTAACAATACAGGGAAACTCTGAGCAACAAGCAGCTTGGGTGCACTGGCTGGGGCACGTGGATTGTGAATGTTGATGGTATGAATGTTCCTTTGCTGTGGTAAGAGCTGGATTAAAGTTTCTGGCAGTGAAGCCAGATGTCAGACATCAGTTGAGCTGGGGCTGGGATCAGGATAGGAACACCCGTGTACTGTATATATTGCACATACTTGAGAGGGTAGCAGGAACTTGGATGGACTGACAGAGGTAGATTCAGGATGACAAACTAATGAGTAGGGTAGAACCCAATAGATGGGCTCTAGGAAGACAATCTGTCTCTGACACATTTTGGCAAACTGACTCAGGATGTCGATTCTTGACAGGCGATCATACTTTGACATACTCTGGTGAATGAGTAGTTTTGAAACAGACCCAGACTGGAGATTCTCAGCAGGTAATTAGTCTCTGACACACTGGCAAATGAGATATACAGACTGGCGATGATCAATGAGAATAGCGCTGAATGGATGAAGGCCTGGTAAGCTACACAAACAGGAAAATGTATCCAGAAGAAGAGAGATGGTGCTGAATGAGAACAAACCTGTGAGCTTACACAGAATGGCAAATGCAAACCAAGTCAGGACATGGAAATAGGTGGAAGGTCAAGTACAAGCAGAGGTCAGAGCAGGAACAATGTAATTCAGAGGATCTCATTAAACAGACTCGGTAATCGTGCTCCAAAAAGAGGCACCAAGTTTCTAAATAGTAACTTCAGACCAATGGAATACCAAACCCAAAGGAGGGAAAACAGAATTCAGAAAGGATCAAACAAGTAATCTTGGCATGCCCCACACCCATGATTTCAGGGAAGGGACAGGTGGAAAAGAATGGCCTTCTTCTACACAATTCTACACAATGAGCTAAAAAAAGTCCTCATTCTCTCCTCCAAACCAGCTGCTCCACCATCACCCTCACTCCTGTCACCAATACCAGTCTCTTGCTGCTGCTGTATGGGAGAGCGACTATTTGGTGATGACAAACGTGACAGAGGGTCCCCTACAGTCACACTTGCCATCTTTTCAGAAGAAGAAGGCACACTGCCATCGGTAACAGCAGGCAATTCTGTAGATGCTTTAAATGGGCCTGGGAAAAGAGATGGGCTGGGTGATTATAGAAAAGACTGTGCTAGAATGATTGGACGTTAATAAACTGCAAAATGATCACTGAGATTAAGCAGCTGCCCTCCTTCTTAAACACAGGAGAGAAGTCTCCCTGAGCCATAGAGCCAATAGACAGGCAGGCCAAGGTTTAACAACCCTACAGAAGGAGCATAAAAATGCTACAGAAATAAGAAAAGTGCTGTTTGAGACAAAGTCCGCCTTTCAGAGTACTACATGCAAAGAAATCCACATACAAAGTGGCTGCCAGACAGATAATTATATGAACTGTGCACTCCTCAAACCTTTGTTTAGTCCTTTGACTCCTATTTATAAATGGATAAGCTTCATAGAAGCTAGGAGGGAAACTGGCTATGAATATTAGCCAACTTTCATAAAAAATTGTGTTACCTAATCTGGTGCCCATCATGATAACCTGATTAAGAACCATTGCGATAAGCTAATGTGGCACCTTAGTTGAGCAGTGGAAATCCTTTACTAGGGATGGAAGAAATGTTTCCCCTCAACAGAGAGGAAAGACACTTCTCTCTGAGAAGATTTTTTTGCAAAAAGTGCAGTTTTTCTGCTTTTTCCCACTGGGCTCTTTGTGTTGAAATCAATGATATGATTGAATTTTCCCACCACATGGCAAGTATCCCATCTTTTCCCACAAGGATAATATAAAAGGGCTGCTATGTTCTCTCTGCACAACATTCTGCTTTTATGAGAGTTAGAGAGAGCAGCACAAATTTTAGCTAATTAGGATAGGTAAATAAAACAAAGTTAGAGTGTAGTTTATGGAGTTTTATGGGTAGGCAATTTGTTCTCTGTATTTGGGGAGTCTGTTGGACTCTGGGGTAGTGTGAAGGGAGAAAGGTTTGCTTAAAATACTCCAGTATCTTGGTTGACTGAGACAGGCAGCTGTGATCCAATTTACTTCCTGATCTGGCTGTTATCTCTGGGTTAGGGAGTCTGGGTATGTGTGAAGGGAGCAAAGGAGATTTTCTCCAAATACCCCAAAATGTTGTGTGACTGAGTACATACATGCAGAATGAGATCCAAGTTTCTTCCAGCAGGCTGTTCTCTGTGTTAGGGGAATATGGGAGAAGAAAATGTTGCACAGGGTGTGTTTTTTTTATAGGGACTGTTAATAAAAAACAAAGACATTTTTGAAAAAAAAAGTTAAAAATAGATTGACTGATTGGTGACAGAGATAGGGACCCTGACATAACCTGGGACTGAGAAAGACTGATACTAGGAGAGTATTTTGCAAAGGGCAAGACATCATACACAATCAGTTCTGCACTTCACTGTTAAAATACACGCAGTAGTTTACTAATGTCCAGCAAACATACTATGGGAAGTTGGGAGGTCGAAAGGAGTACAAGCAGTGCAGGTACATGTTAGTAAAGTGGTAGTCCAAAAATCTACTGCAGATATGGTAGCTTTAGTGCATGCAATAAATTATGATGAGCCTTCTTCTGAGGAAGCTGCTTGCCAAAGTCACATAAAAAAAGTTTCACTACCACCAGTAGTAATTTTAATAAATCTTGTAAGAACACTGAAGATGACAATTAATCACATTCTAGTGTTCACTGCATAATGAAAGAAGGTGTAGCAGTCAGGGCCGGATTTACCATAAGGCAGAGTAGGCATCTGCCTACAGGCGCACCCCATAGAGGGGCACCTGTCATTGGGACCCTTTAAAAAAAAAAAAAAATAGCCTCGCCATCCGCACTAACCCCCTCCACCCCCGGTGAGGTCTGTGCCTCCTTCGGCACAGACCTGAAGCTGCTGCTCTCCCTTGTCGTCTCTTTAGTAATATAGAGCGCTGGGAGATGACATCATCTCCCAGCACTCTGCATTACTTCAGAGAAGACCTTGCAGGAGCTTCAGCAGCTACAGGTCTGTGCCAAAGGAGGCACAGGCGACAGACCTCTCCTGCCACTGGACCACCAGGGAAGAGGTAGGAAACAGATACTGGGGGGGGGGCAATGTGGAAATGATGGGGCAATGTGGAGATGATGGGGGGCAATGTGGATATTAGGAGCATTGTGGAGATGACCAATGGAGGGGGGGCACTTCAGATTTCTGTGCCTACAGTTTCCTGAGATGTAAATCCGGCCCTAGTAGCAGTTCAACTAACTGTTGAATCTGACAATGACACAAACAAGTACAACAAATGTCCTGAAAATAGTAGCAAACATTGTGAACATTGCTATAAGAGAAAGGTAAAAAATAAATTGGTTGAGTTTTCAGAATGCTTAGAGGAATATAAAAATAGTGGGGAAGAATCTTGCTCTTCTTCAGATACATCTGAAGTTGAGAGTGAGAGAGATGATATTGCTAGAAAATTAACGGACATGCAAAGGCTCAGTCTTCCACCACTGAAAAGGAGCACTGTGTCTGTTTATGAATTGTTAGAGAAAGCAGTTGGAAAGTGTGACTCTGCACACGTAAAGATACCATAAAATACATAATCATCCTGTCAGTCATCATCAGCTTTGCCACCTCACCCAAGTCCAACCCCCACTCAGCCACACACACACTAGTGTTGAGTAATCAACAACACATGCCATCAATACTTTCCACAATCCTTGCTATAAGGAGTACCACAGCTGCTGTTGGAAGTGCAGCATCATTCACACCTAGTAGTAAAACTGCAGCAAAATCTAACCCCAGTAGTAGTAGCCCCTCAGGAATCCTTTAGTCTATGAAGACCACAATATGGAGATACTTCACTCATGATCCAAAAGCTAAAGATGTTGCTATTTGCTGTCTATTTGTGAGGCATGTGAGTGGGGTAAAGCAGATGCACACCTAGACACCTATCAACTGAGATCCCACCTGAAGCAAAACCACAGGTTTGATTGTGATACCCACCATAAACATTTCAGAGGTGCCACAACTAGCAGCAGCAGAAGCACTCCTAAAAGTCCCTGGGTCTCTGGGGCACATAATAAACAGGATGTTGATGTGGACAAATGGGCAAAGTAAAGACTATATGGCTATCACTGCTCACTGGGTTTCCCTCCCACCAGTGGTCAACACTAGCTTTCAGATCACAGCTTTTACGACAATCCTACAAAGCCATAGATGTGTTAAATAATAGCTGCCTTGAGAATAGGTCATATGGTGCATGTAGCCTGCTTTGACCATGTCCTCAGTTTAGTTGTGACTAGATTCCACTCAGAATCTGAAACCATCAGAGAGATGCTGCATATCGGTCACGAAATCTGTGCCCATTTTAGCTGCTCCTTCAGTGCTTGCAATGCATTATATTCCATACAAGAAAGTAAGAACCTGCCATTAGCAAGAATATTATATGCACAGAAGGGAGCATCTTTGTCACCTGGGCAATTACATCTAATGTAGGATCTATGTGATCTGCTGGATGAGGAGGCATCCTTGCTGGTTAGTCATGTAGGGACAAGAATTAGCAAGACAAAACAGACAAAAAATGAGGAGCATGGCTGATGAATCTTACAATAATGACAACATAGACATGCACCAGATAGTGAAGGACATGTTAGCTAATGTGTGATGTATGTGAGCTGCGGAAACCTTTTGAGGAGGCAACAATGCTGGTGAGTCGCCTGGGGGCAGGAATTAGTGAAAAAACTGAGAAGAATGGCTAGGATTCTTACCATTATGACAACAAAGACATGCACCACTTGGTCAAGGACATTTGGACAAGGACATATAAGGTTATGCTTATACATCTGGGTTGTACTGTGGTTGCACTGTGGAGGACAAGAGAAAAAGCTAGAGACAAAAGACCTGGTAGAAAGTGAAAAAGAAGTCAGCAATGGTTTGTTGATTATAATACAGGTGCTATGCTCGTTGGCAAACTTCCAGGCTGGGTTTCTCATTTCCCACTGGGATTTTCACATCCCTTTCTTTGTGTTTTGGGGAGGGAGAGGGGGAAACTCTTGATTTTTATTTTTGGGTTCAGCTTTTGTGTAAACATCATGATGTCTATGTTATATGTGTTTTATGATGACTGATGTGCCAAGGTGTGTCTCCTCCTTTCCCCTTTTCACTACCTTATCACACAAATGCATGGTGCAGTTGTCGATGATTATACCGTTCCTTCCCCAAGGGAAAAATATTCCCACACCAATGACTTCAGGGAGGGGAGAGGTGGAGAAGAATGGCCTTCTTCTCCAGAATCACCTCCACTGGCTGGGGCAGGTGATGCTGGTGCTGCAAGTCAGCTTCTAGTGGAGGGATGACGAAACCCACTATAAGCTGATTGGCTGGGCCATATAAAAGCCAGTCTCTGTTAAAAATTTCTCTATGGTAACTAAGGGAGGGTGGTTTCTTAATCTTTTTTCCTGCCCTGTGGCAGCAGTGGTGGCGGAGGCATCGTGGAATATTTTTTTGGTGGACATCATGGAAATATGTCTTATCTTTAAATTGAGCATCATGTGTTTTTTTATTTCTTTGGGGCATCATGTACTTACATATTGGATTTTTTTTTGGGAGACAAGGATGATTTTAACCTTTTTTTAAATTATAGTACCCGTGGATATTTGAGAAGACAGAAGATAAGAGGACAGAAGATGAAGAAGATAGAAGATTACAGAGGAAGAGTGACAGTGGATGACCAGAGTGCTGTTAACCCCACTGGACATCAGACGTACAGGTAAGTGTTTATTGTGAATGGGTGGATTTAGTTTTAGTGGAATTAACCTTGTCAATGCCAATGGAGTATGCAATGAATTTCATACCCCACTGGTACTTGTAGGCTTAATATTCTTGTTTTCACTCATGTTTTTAGTTTCTTGGATGTACTGATATGGAACTTAGAGTCCCATATTAATACATCCATGTATCACTAATGTAGGGATCACTAGCCATGCATGTATGTGTGTGTTAGAAACCACTGTTCTACTACATTGTGCATTTTTTAAACATCAGGAGTCTGATACAGCACAATTTGTAGAACACCAGACTGTGCTTTCAAAACCACCATCACCACCTTTTTTTCACTGGTGGGAATAATATCAAGCCCTAAATGTGAGCAGTACATAGAGCTGGACTTTATTCATCTATGGAACCACCTGGTGAGCAGAATAATAAATTGCAGTTAGTTCAATTAAAAAACTATGCACTTGAGTGGAAATAACTTTGAAATGAGAAATACCCAAGCAGTCGAAGCACCCTTCTTTTACTCTACAGGTTAAGCCCTATAACATATATGGTTTAATTAATGCTCGTTCATAGACTGAATACAGTTTGTGACATTTTGCAGAGTTCTTTTGAAGTTAGTAGATTGTTTTCAATTCTTTATTTGGACAGTCTATATACTGGTTCTCTTACCTGGGAACTTTTCAGATTAGCTCACCCTGACATCTTTGAAATATTGATGTTCCGAAGAAAGTACATTCTAGATGTTATATCATTGTTTGCCCTAATCCAGAGGTGATCAGTAAGTCCTCAATGAACCTTTAACATGCTACAGTTCTGAGATATAACCTCTTACACACTTCTTACACACTTGTAGGACAAGAAGGACTTCTCCCATTGCCTTTCTGGAACAAATGTCACTAATCTAGACTGAAATTCATCAGTTGGTGCATATCATTTAGTAAGAAACACTGGACTCTCTCATGCTGAGAATTTGGACCTTCACCTTGAGACCCTGAGATTTGGGTCAAAATCTTAAGTCTCAGTGTCAAACCCTAAGAATTCTCAGTTATGGTGATTCTGTAGGAGCCAGAGTGGAAGGCCTCTGA
Source organism: Rhinophrynus dorsalis (assembly GCA_037306005.1). Lineage (NCBI taxonomy): Eukaryota > Metazoa > Chordata > Amphibia > Anura > Rhinophrynidae > Rhinophrynus > Rhinophrynus dorsalis. The sequence continues at coordinate 490,386,075 of CM074721.1, forward strand.
CAGCACGTGGAAAGGGCACTACCTCCAATGCTGATAAACAAACTGAATTACTCACTACACCTGCAGCATTAAACTTGATATATCTGCTATCAAATCACTCCACAGTTACTAGATTACTTACCAAGCACCCCAATGGCTACTCCAGTTGCTGCATATCCCAAAGCTTTTCCCCGTTCATAGTCATCAGTAAATACATGTGCCAGCAGGCCCAGACCTGAAGGAACAAATCAAAAAAATTCCAGTTGAGTACTGACTAGCATATTACTTTTTGTAAAGATATCCCACAGTGTTAGTCTTCAGTATCTTTCAGTATGTATATTTCTTTGTCTCTGTCTCTCTCTCTATTTTTCTTTCTCATTCTGTCTCTTGGTCTCACTTTCAGTCTCTCTCTCTTTCTTTTAGTCTATGTCTCTCTTTGCCTCTCCTTCAGTCTGTAACACTCTCTTTTTCATTCTGTATCTCTGATGTTTAGTTTGTCTCTATCAGTCTGTCTCCTTTAGTCAGTATCTTTGCCTGTTTTAGTCTCTTTTTAAGTCACTCTGTCAATCTGGCTTTTTCAGTCTGCTGTCTCTCTTCCAAGCTGTATCTCCTGCTTTTAGTCTGTATCTCTCTCCCTTTTAGCTTTTAGTCATTCTTTCATTCTGTCTCTCTTTCAGTCTATGTGGCCATATTTCTATGTTTGTCTGTCTTTCAGTCCATCTTTCCTTTTCAGTCTGAGATACAGACTTTTTTATGTATTTCAGTCTTTTTGTCTTTCAGTCTATATCTCATTTTCAGTCTCTCTTTTAGTATGTCGCATTTTCTGTCTCTATTTCAGCCTTCCACTCTTTCAACCTTTCTCCATCTTGTTCTCTCTGAAGTAGAGAGGCTGAACTGTCGACACGAAAGGAACGCTGAGAGTAAGAGAGATAAAGAAAGAAAATTGGATCGTACGGCACACGAAGGAGGGGAGTTTTGGAGGACAATAGAAGCACAGCGAGAGCGGGATGGAGATAAGTTCCTGGCTTGAGTATGATATGCGGAGATCCATCATAGACACCAAGTAAGCGGCCACTTATACCGGGCATCCGGATTACATATTTTATCTGCTGGCACATTACCGCTCCAAAGTAAGCGGACATCTACACCGGGCATCCGGTTCATTGATTTCTTAGATACTGTGTATATCTTTGAAATCTTATGGATACATAGTCATTCTAGATACTGTGTATATCTTTGTAGCATTAAGAGGAACTCTGCGTACACATAGTCATACTAGCATCCACTCTGTCCTGATATCATCGCTCTGACTAGTTCACCATTATCCTTATACAATTAAGGTCTCTCCAGTGCTGCACAAATTTTCTAATTTGATTAACCACTTGTTTATATTTTATGGTGTTTTGACTATTTGTTTTTATGCTTATTTTACCTCTTGTATTTACTACATGTACCTAAGATCATTCGCTTATTTTGATTGTCTAACCATTTTAAAAAACTGTTTTACGTCTTGTAGTGTTTTATATGTGATTTCGATTTTTTATAAATACTACACTTAGATGTGTTTTATGCGCTGTCTTGCCCCATCCTTGTTTTGTTCTCTCTTTTAGTCTGTCTTTTAGTCTCTGTCTCCCTGTCTCTTTCAGTCTAAGGCCTTGACTCAACTGAGCCCAGTAAACAGACTGTTAGCAAAAAGTGCTAATGAGCTATTCAATTGCCCTACCAGCTGAAAGCACAATGGACACTGGGCCACAGGAAAGGATTTGTGGCCAAACATTTTGTGTGTTAAGTTCCCAAAACACAGCTAAATAGTGACAATAATGGGAACATCAAAGGAAAAAAATAGGGATGGGTGAAAATTTTCTCCTGAAACCAAAATCAGCAAATAATGGCACTTGGCGAATCATTTCCTCTAAAAAGTCCCATTTTTCATTTTTTTTCGCCTTGCTCATTCCATTGAAATTAATTTGAACATTGATTATTATTATTATATTATATATTAGCATATTATATATATTATTATATATATTATATTTATATTATTATTATGAGATCTTTAAATCAAGACAAGTCTCTGTGAACAATCTAACAACATGGATGTCCACTTTAGCTTTGTGATCCCAGAATACTGAATCTTTAGGGCTGCATTGATAAATATTTTAGCTACCTAGAGAAGGCGTAGCCACATCTCCTGGATTGCTCCATGACTGTGCAATAAGTGGTGGAACTACCTTATTCAGAGGAAAGGCCTGATTGATCTTCTTGTAGCCCAAGTGCAGGCCATCTGCTACAAGCCTAGGTCTGACATGTTCCTGAATGTCAAGGGAAGCATTGATGTGCTTAACCAATGTGCCAATGCAATCAGCCAGAAATATATACAAGTCTTTTCTATAGACATCGTTAGAGGACTGCTTAGTCAGAGTAAAATAATTTTGTATATGTCCTACAAGAATAATAGGAGGAAGATGGACTAGCGAAAGGCTGTTCTTCCAAATGGAGATTCTTAAAAGGCTCCTTAGTTATTGACTGTAAAAAGGGACACCATTGTATCCATAGCCACACGCATACCATGAATAGATGTAGGAACAGGTTAGTCAAGCAAAGAAAGCTCAGCCACCACTTCTGGCAGAGCTTCCAGGGGCATGCTGTTTCCAGTGGGGCTTTTCACAGAACACACTGTATCACCTATTGCAATGAGCAGGCATCTGAGGAAAGAATTCGGAGACACAAACATCTTAACTTTAGAACACAAAAGTGTAAAAAGGTAGAAAGAAAGCCATAAATTCTGTTTATTTCTTTAATCCAAGACCTTCAAATATTTGAGACTTGAGATTGATGCTGGAGAGGGAGATCATTGTTGGCTTTCACATGTACCCTTGCTGCACTAAAGATGCTGACCAGAAAGTCACATTATTCCTACCTAATTGAGCCAGGGAGAGATAAGGGGGTTTGCCTGTCTCTGAAAAGCGGAAGGGCCAACTTTTTCCTAGGACCCAAAGGGCAAGCAAAGAGAGAAAGAGAGAGAGAGAAAGAGGGGTTAAGAATATAAGAAAGAGAGTAAAAGAAAGAGTAAGCAACAGAGAGGAAGTATGTGTGTGAGAGAGAGCGATTATAGTGAAAATGAAAGACAGGAAGAAAGAACACAGAAGAGAGGAGATGGAGTAAGGCAGAATTAAATAAACAAGAAAAATAATCAAATGGATAAAATAAAAAGTAGAATATATTTTAAAGAGGAGAGCATGATAAGTGGGGCAAAGAGAAGCCAAGGAGCCAGAGTACATAAGTGTGAACACTCTTTTAAGAGGTGGAAGCAGGAAGAGAAGGTAAATGGACCTGAAACTGAATAAGAAGTTGAAAGAAGAAACAGAACAATACCTCCTTAGAAGGCTGAGGAAAAGGAAACAGAAAAGTGGACCTGTGAGGAGACTGTAGGAGTCAAAGCAAAGTATGAGAAGTGAGGAAGAGACTAAAGGGAAAAAGGGAAAGAAATAGAAAAAGCTAGAGAAGGGGGTCTTAGGAATGAAAGAGAATGGGCTAAACCAATAGGATAATCAAAGTGGATGGTGTGGTCAAACCAGAGGAAAACAGATGCTGTTCCTAGTCGTGTGAAGGATAGAAGAGTCAATTGGAGAGCAAAGGTCTAAACAGGTAGTCACAGACGTGTACTAAAATCAAGAGAAAAAAGAAAATCACAAACCTAGTGCCAGATCAGTAGGAAGAAGGAAGAGCTAAAGCTAGGGAACCGGACACAAAGAAACTTGGAACCAAATAACTAACATAGAACGGGCAAATTGTTCCAGAGCTGCCAAACCTAATAATTCCAGCAAACCAACCAGAACAGGGGTGGAGAACAGAGTGAAAAATAAACACAATCACAGAGAGCCATATCAGTTTATAAGCTTACTAAGAAAACTTACTAGGTGCAAAGAATATCAAGATGGAGCTACAAGGAATGCAGAAAGCTTCCTAGCCAAGAAAGGAGAAGATGCAACTCAGTCCCAGAAAAATGTGGCCTAAATAGGGGAAGGAGCCTTCCAGAAAGGAGCCTAAACTCTCTGAAGAGGAATAAGTTGCTGAGAAACTGATAGCTGGCCTTGGAATGCACATGCAATAGACTTCCACTGTGTGGAAGGCTAGCTTGCATTCCACCTCCAAGAAGTTACACCTCAAGCTCCTTGTCTCATGACACGCCAGGATAACTGTCTGAGATCGGTGCAACCAATATTGAAAGAAAACAACTCAGCATGTTCAAAGAGAGACAGGGAATTGCAAAAGGAGGACAAAATCTCCCCCTCTGGACCTAGGCCACAATGTAACTCCTCCACAAGGCCAAACAGGTTTTCCAGCGGAGTTCCCAATTACCACAACAAGCCAGGGGAGTAACAATTCCTATCTGGAGTAGGGCGGGGCTGAAAGTAATTTTTTTAAGTTTGCAGTCCTACCTGGTGAGGTAGGACTCTTCTTATATAGGGTACCTGAAGAAACTGAAGGAAATTCAAAGTTCCATTGATTTAAGTGGAGTTTGTAATGCCTTGAATCTTAGGGAGGTCATCAACTCATTGCTTCTCAAAGTGTCAGAGACCTATCTAGAATTCAATGGGTTAAAAGTCCAATTAAATTCAGTGAGGATTTGGGGAATATTTACTTGTCCTCTAAAGTGCACTTGGTTCTCTAGAATAACAGTTGTTCTTAGTACATAATCAGTAATATACTTGTTTGATAAGAGAGAAGTCACTGACTTATTTTGCCGTGACAGAAAATACCATCAGAGAGGTGTTACCTGCCACTGAAGTGAAGGCCGATCCAATTCCCTGGAAGCATCTGGTCAAAATTAGTACCACGTATGTGTCAACAAAGGCAAAAACTGCAAAAGAGGAGGGGAGGGAAGTCAATCACTACAGATGGTGGACCAATGATTATGCCTATTGATTTCAATGTAGCTTTTAACTCCTTAAATGCTCGAAGGTATACAGTACATTTCTTTTACAAGGCTTTGGAGACCTCACGAGCATTCTAGGGGTCAAAACCCAAGCTAAAGAGAATTCTGAGAATTTGTATTTGTTCACTACAGAGAAGTTGGTTTATCCTGGAATTGCTCCTTTTTTCTTTTGTGTGTGAGTTTGATAGGGAATTATGTATAAAGACCAAGTGGAGCGATTCTATGGCAAATCTCCTGCACAAGAGGGTTCAGAGGGTTGAAAGCCCCATTGAAGTTGATGGGAATTTGTAGACTTTGTATCCATCTGCGGTACAAATTCAGATATGTTATTCATGAAAACATCCTAGCAATGAGAGACACAGACACCCAATAACTTTCAAAGATATCCTATCAAAAGGTGTTATCCTAACACTGAAAGACAAAGATGAGGACCTGAGCAAAATTTACATTTCATGGAAAGGCAACCAAGGCACTGCACGCACCATTAGCTTCTCCCATGGCCACACACCCAGTCATCATGGGCCTCCAGGGCCATCCAGGTAAGAGTTAAGCAAATGGGTAAATTGGCTTCCAGAAACCAGGAGTTGATTGCTCTGGCTTCAGCCACAACTCAGAATGTGAGTGTGGTGAACACAGCTGAGACAGCTCTCAAAACGATGATCTCTAGGCAGTTACCTACACTATCTTATGGGGAATTTGTCTCTGAGGATTGTGTTCAGTCTAATGATCTATGTGTGCCACATTTTCATCATGACAAAGAAACATGGTACGTTTGCTGTATGACAGCCTAGAACGCAATAATTTAAATGATTGTATAAGGACTCTAGGCATGCAGCACAGCAGAAACACATTAAGATGCTACCTGAAAGAGCAAATCAAACCAAAGGAACCTTGGAGATACATATTCACAAAATTCAGCTTGATTTAAATGGGGTTTTAACCCCTTGATTACTATAAAGTTCTCCAACACATTGAGTAGCAATGCATTGGTCACCTCTCTAACATTGAAGGGGTTCAAAGCCCCATTTAGATTAAAAATAATTTGTCTGTGTCCATTATGGTCCAAATGCTTTGCTCTAGAATTGCTTCACATTGCTTTTATACAAAAGGCCCTTTGCTCTGCTGCACGAGAGAGAGAATAGTTTGCATTGAGTGCTTTAATGACAGATAAATACATAGGACTGTCTTAAGCTATTTGACCACTGACAATTAAAGAGATTGTTTTACTCTAAATGCTTTTGGAAAGGTTCATCCACATTTTGTATCAAAAGCCAGGGCTGAATTTATAACCCTGGCTCCCCTAGGTAAAGCACTCTAGGTGCCCTTAACTCAGCCCATGGTCACACCCCTTCTGCTCACTTTTGGTCTATAAAAAGAAAGCTTTAACCCTTTGCTTGTGAGAGATATCTCCAACACATTGTGTAGGAATGCATCGGACATCTTTCTAGCATCCAGGGGTTTAAATAATAATAAAACTGATGCTGGGACATTGAGATTGCTATGGCCACACCCACAAGTTCATCTTGAACCTTCTCCTCACTAGAGGAAGGCAATAAAAACACCACTGAGGCCATTTCCAGTTATATCTCAAGTGGGTAACAAATTTCCTCCTGACAGTTGGATATCTCCCCAGATCAAAATCATATGTACACTGAACCCAGCTATCATAATAATCTAGCTAAACACATACTAAATGCTTTTTAAACAACAACACAGCCCCTAAAGGCTAGGAATTCCATACCCTTTGGGCCAAACGTTCAAAAGAAAAGTGGAAGAGGTCTGGGGCAAGCCATATGCACTATAGGGGAGAACTGAAAATTGCCATTTACTTAAATGGAGATCTGAAACCCTTGAATGCTTCACAATGCATTGGAGACCTCACTAGCATTCAGTGGGTTAAAATCCCCCATTTAAATCAAAGGGAATTTTTTGAATTTTTAGTTCTCCCCTATAGTGCAAATGACACATGCCCTACAACTCATCCAATTGTCTTTTGAACATACACCCTTACAGCCATTAGTGTAACAAATCCCTGCCTGTGCTCATGTCAACAGCACCATTCCTCTAGTCTTAAAGGATGCCTCATTGCTTTTGCTCAGAAATTTGAGTTCCCAGGTAGTACCTTGTATTGGCTGTGAATATATATATAAATGGTAATCATATCACCCGTTGTCTGTTTCTAAAGTTAACAAACCTAGCTTGACTAGTCTTTCTTTGTAACTAAAATCTTCCAATACATTTTTCAGTTTTGCATCACTTCTATTTTTCCATTCAATAATGTATATTTTTTTAAGAACAGGTGCCCAAAACAATACCTGATTTTCTAGATGAGGTCTTACCAAGAATTTATAAAGAGATAGGTTTATGCCTGTCCTCTGCATCTATGCCCCTACTCCTACGCACAGCTCATTGCTGCTTATTGTTGCCTGCACCTGCTGAATGATACTGCACACTATTACGTTGTTCCAAATCTTCCTCTAACCAGGATTCCCAAAGTAGTTTCTCATTTAGTGTACAGGTAGCATGCTTTTTTCTGTTATTCGCATGCATAACCTTACATTTATCTATATTAAAACTCATCTACTAAGTTTTTGCCCATTCATTCAGTTTATCTAAATCTGTCAGCAGAGAAAAAAATCATCATACTCTATATTTATTTCTTTAAAGGGATAGTAATACTTAAAATGTAAAAAAATATATGTTGTAGGATTTACCCCCCTGAGTAAAACAAGAGTACTCCCACTGCTGAAAGGTGTTTCATTCAAAAGTTATTAATTTTCAAAGTTGAATTTTTTAGGTGCAGTATCACAGTGGCCTGAAATTGTACAGTGGCGCTGTTGCTACACGATCCTATGGACAACTCTGGTCCCGGGACCATAAATCTCCATAGAATGGTGTAGCAACAGCACCACTGTACAATTTCAGGCCACTGTGATATTGCACCTAAAAAATTCAACTTTGAAAATTAATAACTTTTGAATGAAACACCTTTCAGCAGTGGGAGTACTCTTGTTTTACTCAGGGGGATGAACCCTACAACATATTTTTTTTACATTTTAAGTATTACTATCCCTTTAAATAGTTTAGTTTTATCAGCAAAGATTTAGACATTGCTTTCATGCTCCTGCTGCTGATAGTCAACACACCTCTGGCGCAATGCTAGTGTCACAGTTATCATGGTGCATTGTGATCCCACTTTAACCCTGTGCTCATATATTTTTTACAGAGACAATAGAAAGCAACATTTTTAGCTTTTGGATCATGAGTGAAGTATCTCTGTGCTGAAAAATTTCATAGACTGAGGTGTTCCTGAGGCACCACTACTACAGGGGCTAGATGTTGCAGTACTGCTAGCAGTAGATGGCAGTGACACTGCACATTAAACAGAATCAGAAGCACTCATAGCTAGGGTTGTGGATGTTGACATGAGTTCCTGCTTTCTTCCTATCCCCTTCCCCTTTCTCCTACCCTGTACACATTTGGTGGACAAAATGATTGCACTGTCGATTTTTATTGTACAGTAAATGACAGAGCTGTTACAGTGTTCAGTGATGTTTTGTCTGTTGTCTGCCAGAAAATAAGGTATGAAGTAAGTCTCTGTCACTCAGTCTCATCTCAACTGTAGGATCCTGTCTGTATGTTATATATTAATCAAAATATATTTTAAACTGCCGTTCTCTACAAATCACACCCATGCTTCAGCTCCCACTCTTTTCCTGGCTGTCTTTATGCTAATAACTAATATAAAATTTACAGCAGCTTTCTCTTTCTCCCCTAAAGATGGCAATGTTATTTTTACAGTATAGTATAGTTTATGGGACTCAGTCTCAGACAAGACAGTCTCAGACAAGTCTCAAGCTCACTGTTCAGGTAGGAAGGCTCACCTGTCTGACTTATTGTCACTGTAAATCTCACTTATCAGTTAAAACCTTGTTTTTTTTATTTCTTTTTAAGTTTCCTTTCACACCCACCTTCACCAAAGCCCACCTGTCCAGAGAACAACTGATTGCCACCAATCTTCCTATATTAAGCAACTCCAGCTGCGTCTCTTTGCCTATCTGCCTACACTCTTTAGCATCAAAAATACATCTGCTTTTTCTGTCTTTCCCAAGCACAGACTGACAACATGTGGTAAAATTACATCATCTTTTATACTTTAGCATCACAAGAATAAACAGGGGAAACTCTCCACGGGAATGTGTGTGTGGGGGGGCGAGGGGGTTACACTATTATCATTGATTTCAATGCATTTAAAAAGTGTAAAAAAAATGGAAAATTTAACTTTTGCCATAATTACTATGGAAGGCATTCAGTGCTGGTTTTTGATTATTTTTTTGATTATCAGCACAGAATATTATATAATTCATCTTCTCTATAAATCCTTGGTATGACTTAAGGTAGAGTATGGAGTACTGTTTTGGTCACATTACACTACAGTCCCTGCACTCACTGTAATTTCATCCCGAATACTTTCACATCAAAAATATTGGATGCTATTTAGCACACATAGCAATATACAGATTATAACAGTAGGATGTTGTTCCAGACAAATATCAGTTTACCTTTTGGAGTCAGGGCAAATTATTTTTTAATCACTTTGGGCATAACTGGAAATGGCTTCAATGTTTTGTATTCTGTTGTTTTTATTTATCTATTTTATTTAGCTTTTGTTGCCTGGATTAACAAATGAGTTACAACAAAGGCTGAATCTGATAGATGTATGCAATTTTTTCAACCTGACCAGCTCTTTTATTACCAGCCTTATATATTTGAGCAATTCTGGAGCATACCAACAGTGGATTCCCCTTAAAGGGATAGTAATCTTTCATAATAAAAGCAGCTCTAATTAATCATCATAGTATTTCGACTTTGGAGAGCGTTATTTCAATTCTGTCAGAGTTGTAGTTCAAGAGTAATTCAATGACAAAGTTTCCCCCTCCCGCCCCTTTTACTGATGTAACACTGCTCAGCCAGATCAGAAGGGAGGTGCCCAGGTAGACTGCAGAGAGGGACAATCTTCAATTAAGATAAGGGAAAAACCTGAAAAGCTTGTCAAGGGGGGCAGGGCTTTCATTGTTTTCATTGTAAGAACACTGTCCCCTGCTGTTATCTGTCTGGTCTTACAACCAGATTCCCCATCTGATAAGAGATGGTGTACACTAGGATAAAGGGGCGGGAGGGGAAACTTTGCTTGTGAATATCTCTTAAACCATAAAGGTTTGAGAGATAAGACTTATATCATTCTTCATATTTTTTCAATGCCTACAAAATAAAATAAAGTTAAAGCGAAGTATTACTATCCCTTTAAGGACGGTTTGACCATATTTGGGAGCTGGAACACGTGGTGTCTGATAGTGACTGCTTTGATCTTGGAGCGGTCAATTTCAGACACCGGTAGTGTTCACAGTGCTCCCGCAGGAGTGATGTGAGCAGAAAATATGTGACGGGCCAGGACTGTCATGGATGCCTTAGGCAAGGGTTCATCACCGGTGATGAACCTGGCATGTCATTGGTCCTTAAAGGGATATAAATATAAAAATATATGTTGTAGGGTTAATCCCCCTGAGTAAAACAAGGTACTCCCACTGCTGAGAGATATTTTATTAAAAAATGATAGCAGCTCAAACATGATTTTTTTTAGGTGCAATATCACAGTGACCTGAAAATTTACAGTGGCGCTGTTGCTACACCATCCTATGAACAGCTCTGGTCTGCAGACCAAAAATCTCCATAGGATGGTATAGCAACCGCACCACTGTAACTTTTCAGGCCACTGTGATATTGCACCTAAAAATTTCAAGTTTGAACTGTTAAAATGTTTTAATAAAATATCTCTCAGCAGTGGGAGTACCCTTTTTTTATTTGGGACACAAACCCTACAACATATATTTTTTTACATCTTAAGTATTACAATCCCTTTAAATTTATGGTGATTTGCGGAATTTGGGGAATTTTGACTCTCCCTATAATGCAATTGATATGATCCAGAACCGCTTATCTTCTGCTTATTGCATAAGACTTTAAGACCCTTCATAACATGCTGGATACCTCTCAGGTAGTTAATCTTTTGAGTGCAAGAGAGAAACCTAATTAATTGTGTAGCAATGCGTTGGATACATCTCTGGGACTCAAAGGGTTAGATGATTAAAAGACCCAATGTTTATTTGTCCCCATTGATACATTTTGTTTGGTCCAAGAATTGTTCCACTTTCTCTGTACATATTTCCCAGTAGGGTTCAGGATGTTACATTTGGAGGCTGCAAGCCTGAAGATGAGTATATACGTAACCAGTAGTCTACTTACTGAGAGTCGATAAGAACAAGATGATACATCCAATAAACAATGGGGCGTCATATCCAATTCTAGGGTAAAAAGCAGATCATCATACAGAGAAAAGAATATTTACTGAGCTATCTCCCTTTAATGTGCATGAAATTACATCCTCAAACCCTGGAGAACCCGGTGGTGGTGGTGTGTGGGGGGGTACAATGCAATGCTTTGCATTGAAGCAATGCTTTGCATATCCCTCTGGTCCTCAAGGGGTTAAATGGAACTAACACTTTCCATCAGCTTAGCTGAGTTTGAAATGTCTTTCAAACATTTTTTTTATTTAGCACAATTGTTTAAGTGATATTAACATCATTTATTGTCTATGCAAATTGGTCTGTATTGGCAGGTAGCCAGTCAGATACTAATATTCAGCACTGCTCTTGTTCCTACATCTGGCACTGAAAGGGTGAATGTAAATGTAGTTATTTATAAAAGAAAACTGGATTTATTCTGGAGTAAACCAACTGCACCATAGGGGGCAAATAAAAAAATCCTAAATTCCCACGGACTTGAATGGAACTTTTTTTAACCGTTTTAATGCTAGAGAGGTCCCCAGTGCATTGGCGACTTCTCTAGCATTCAAGGGTTTGAAAGTCCAATTTAATTTAAAATAAATTTGTATTTGTCCCCTGTGGTGCAGTTGGTTTACTTGAGAGTAACTCCAGTTTGCTTTTATAAATATGGAACATTGATCTTTATTGACTGGACAGAGAGTTCTATAAGACCCCCCCTCCACTTACTAAAATAAGTATGAAGGAGGGAGGGGAAGAGGGAAAGGGAGGTGTGGGGATTACAGAGTAGAATGTTAGGATCTGGCCTGCATGCCAGTCAGTACTAGCTAATTTGAATTAAGTGAAATAATTAAATTAAATATCTGCTAAACTATCTTTTTTACATACAAATAACTAGCATTGCTTTCGATGTCTTGAAAATTATTTCACCTAAGTTGATATAAGTTGTTGGTTCAGTTTTAATGACATGGAACATAATCCTTACCTGTTAATGAGCAGACCCACTAAGGGGTTTGTAATAATCTGTAATATGCCTTTGGATGAAAGGAACAGGCCCACTCGTAAATTTTCCTCTTTTAAGAAATCTTTCCCATCATAGCACTTACTACTGTTCTTATTGTTTCCACTGTGTGTCCTAGACAAGGTGGAGTTGTCATTCAGTGAGAGATTGGAGAATGAACTATAGCTGGATGCAGGAAAGGAAGTGGAGGAGTTCATCTTGTTTCCATTCTCATACTCAGTCTCATAAAGTAAAGATGGCATGATTGGAACTGGAAGAAAGAGAAGGTTTCATTTGAGATCCCATTTTATGTGATACTAACTATATTATGTGCCCTTCACTGTAATAATGGCTCTGAACCCTTCCTCATTCCCTCTCACGTGCTTTGTTATGTACTCATTCTGGACACTTGACTCATGAAGTAGTGTAAAATGGGTCTTGTTAACACAGGTAGGGAGACAATGATAATGCTTAGAATGGGACCAGATTGCAGTAGAAAGAAGGATGGAGGGGAACGATGGTATGCATCATATGAGAGTGAGGGAAATAAGAGTAAGGAGGATGGGGGAAAGACATCAAACAGGTCCTCCCAAGGATGTTCTGCTATCTTACTATCACGGCTGCCGTGTTATTGCTGGTGACATTTTAACAGTGTTATTTCCTGAATACCTTTTTATTGGCTAACGTGACGTTGCTCCTCCCAGTGTTAGCCTTTAAGTACTGAGCCCTGGGAGGAGCAACATCACGTTAACCAATAAAAAGGTATTCAGGAAATAACACTGTTAAAATGTCGCCAGCAATAACACGGCAGCCGTGATACTTACTCAGATGACTGCCTCATTTGAGGCAGATTAAGGCTCCATAGCGCCCTAGGCAAAGCACCAATTTGGTACCCCACATCTCTTGATCCGGTGCATCTGACACAGAGTGCTGCCAGCAGATACTGGCATTGTGGCTCTAATGACGGTGGGGACAACTAGATGATGCTGGTCCATTTCAACAAAGAGGGCACCAGAAGGGCCTTTGTCTATGACTCATCACTTGTAGCCAGGGCCCCTCATATTGCCATGGGCCCTAGGCAATAGCCTAGCTTGCCATAATGGATGATCCTGCTCTGATATGAGCACTGCCCCATCAGAGATGATTGCACCATCTGCTGTGACCATTCACTTTTAATTAATTTTGATCACATTTTCAGTTTTCTGACTGGTCAGTTAAGTGCAGGTCTTTGACTAGGATGTGTTAATGTTCTTTTAATTAGTAACAGATATAATGTCCACTGGGGTGGATATGATTTTTTACAGCCGTACTCCAGAACCTCAGACTACTTACACTAAGTGAAAGGGAAACTTCAGTGGGAGTTTTTGTGGTGTTGGAGTCTGGAACAAAGAAACATGTCTGCCTCTGTGGGCATGATATCCGTTACTAATTAAAAATTCATTTTGGAAAACCAGTCCATGAAGATTACAGAGCAATGCATTGCATACACCTCTGGCACTCAAAGGGTTAAGGCTAGAGGTTCATTGTTATTTGTTAGTGTCTCATTAACCCTTCATGTCCTCTCTGGAATTCAAAGGGGTAGTGTTCCCAATTTAAAAGCACCCACCCAGCAGTAGCTCTATCATTAGAAAATGTATACATACCCACAACTGTAAAGAGCATGTAATCTACCACAAGTGCCACAGTAACAACCACTAGGACCAGCCAGGGAGACTCCCGCTTCTTCTTCAGCCACTGACAGGGGGCGCATTCCACCATGGTTACAATGAACTCCTTAGAACCTGAGGCAAACATAAATATAAATGTGAGCACCTCCCAACATACAAGGCATCAAAAATATAATTGTAATTTGGGCCATATTCAGGAAGCTTAAGAGGAGCAATTCTGAAGCAAGCCTATTGTACCATCAGGCATTGATTTTAATGGGGATTTTTATCCCCTCCACTGCAGCAAAGCAATGTTTTAGAGACATCTCTAATTCAAATGATTAAAGCCCCATTCAAATCAATAGGAATTTGAGAAGGTTTTATTTTCCCCCTCTGGTTAATATGGTTTGGCCTGGAATTGCACCCAGCACTCTGGAATGTATTCATAAAGCTAAAGAGGGGAAGGGAAATTCACATTAACTTAGCTGGAACCTTTACCCCTTGAATCCAACTTATTGCAAAGATATGCATTACAGACCTCTCTAGCATTCAAGGGGTTAATGACACACAACAAAATGGGAATTTTGGGAATATTTATTTGTCTCATGTGATGCAGTTGTTTTTTTCCCCAGAATTTCTCCTGAATATGGCCTTTCGTTTCCACTTTCTGCAGAATGCACAGCCTGTTAACCCCTTGGATGCCAGAGGTTACTGTAATGCATTGATGTGCAATGCATTCCAGCATGCAAATCTTTATGATTACCAATAAAACATTTTGCTCATACATGGAATTGGGACTTTAACCCATTAAACGTGAAAGATGCCTACAACATTGCCTAGCACTGAAGATGTCCCAAGGAGTTAACCAATGCAACATCTCATTGGACTCAAGTCCCTTTGCTCTGTCATGGTACTGGCACTGTGTGATTAAGGCTGATGCATTAAGAAAAGGGAGCAATTCTTGGTTAAACCAACTGCATTATGGGAAATGAAAATTGCCAATGACCTAAATTGGACTTTTAACCCTGTGAATGCTAGAGAGGTCCCCAATGCATTGCAAAGCAATCCATGGGGACCTCTCAAGGTTTCATTGGGTTAGAAGCCCCAATTAAATCAATGGGAAATTTGGAAACATTTATTTGTTTTCTGTTGTGTAGTTTATTTGTCTCACTGTCTTTTACTTTAGTAAATGTAGGTTATGGTGAGTAGAACGTAACAAAAACCCATCCACATTTCAGAGTATACCTTGTGGATAGTAGGGATAGGAGAAAAATTTTGCATCAATCCAAAATAGGGGAAAATGGAGCTTCTTTTCTTTTCCTGTAGGCAGCCTATAAAAGGGGTGGCATGTTCCTACAGCTTGCCATTCTGTGTTTGTGAGAGGAAGAGAGATCAGCTAACTGTTGAGCTAGAGAAGAAATGCTAATAAAGCAGAGCTGAAGTGGAGTTTAGGGAGTCTTGTAGGCAGGACACTTGCTCTATGTATTAGGGGAGTCTGGGGCACTGTGGGTGAGAAGAATGGAAAAAAGGAGATTGACCCCAAATACCCCAAAATGCTTTGTGACTTTTGTGACTGACTGATTGGGAAGACACAGGCAGCAGTGATCCAAGCTCTTTCCTGATCTGACTGCTATTATCTCTGTGCTTGGGAGCCTGGGGGTGTGAGAAGGGAACAAAGGAGGTTGACCCCAAATACCCCAGAATTCTCTCTGACTGACTCAATTTGAAAGACACAGGAAGCTGAGGTCCAATTTCCTTGCTGATCTTGCTATTTATCTCTGTGTTGGACATGTCTGGGAGTGTGAGAAGGGAGCAAAAGAAGCTGACCCAAATGCCCCAATCTGTCTAACTGTTTTGATTTGAAAGACACAGACAGCTGTGGTCCAAGCAATTTCCTTGCTGATCTTGCTGTTATTATCTCTGTGTTGGATGTGTTTGGGTGTGTGAGAAGGGAGCAAAGGAGGTTGGCTTGGCCCCAAATATTTCAACATTCTTTCTGACCGATTTAATTTGAAAGACACAGGCAGCTGCAGTCCAGTTTCTTTGCTGATCTTGCTGTTACTAATTCAGTGTTATACGTGTCTAGGTTGTGAGTGAGAAGGTAGCAGAGGAGGTTGACTTGACCTCAAATACCCCAACATTCTGTCTGACTGATTTGATTTGAAAGACATAAGAAGCTGCTGTCTAATTTCCTTGCTGAATCTATTGGTATTATCCCTGTGCTGGGGAAGTCTGGAGAAAGAAGTTGTTGATTTTTTATTTATTTATTTTTTTTAATTATAACTTTTTTTTAGCCTGTGTTGAGGATTTTGTTGAAAAACTTTTGCTTTCCTTTTGCAGCTCTTCAATACGTTCTTGCAGGTCTTCAGGACTATTGACAAAGAGTAAGATATCATCTGTAGGTAGTCTCCATTGATCTTGAGTCTTTTTTTGTCTGAAATTAGTTTGAGGAAACTGTTCTTCCAAACAAGCAGAAAATAGTTTTGGGGAGATTTTCTAGGTTAATCTGTAGGGATGGGCGAAAATTTCCTCCTCAAACTGAAATCAGCGAAAAATGGCACTTTCTGCTTGGCAAAAAATTTCCAGCAAAAAGTGCCGATTTTCCGCTTTTTTTTTCTGCTTTTCTTCCGCTTTTTTCTCCTAGCTCATTCCTTTGAAATCAATGGGAACATAGAAGTCGAATACAACACATAGCAAATATTATTTTATTTCCCAAAGACATAGTATAAAAGGGGCACGAGGGTGCCTGTGTTGGTGGGGTGTGGGGAAAGAATCAGTTGAACAGAGGATGATTTTTGGGGGGTTGTTTACTGGGATTGGGGGGCACTTAATAAAAAAGAAATCCTAAATAAAATAAAATAAAAACCATAAGACATGGTCTAAAAGGGGTCTGAGGAGGGTGCCTGTGTTGGTGAATGAATGAATCATTTGAACAGGGAATTTGTTTTGGAGGGGGTTTTTGACTGCTATTGGGGGGACAGTTAATAAAAAAATAAATCAATAAAATAAAATAAGACATTTGTATTTAAAGCGACAGAGGAACCCCCTGACATAAACTGCCACTGGGGTGGACTGATACTTGACTTGATAGAATATTTTGTAGATGATGATTTGTTTTATTTGTTGTTAGAGGCCTTTGTAGGACTTAGACTTATTAGAGGCCCAAGCCCTAAAGAAACATTGATTTGTAGGACTTAGGACTAAGGCTTGTTAGAAACAAACCCCCAAAAATTGTTTATTTTTTTGTAGGACTATTTTTTTTTTTTTTTTTTAAAGCCAAGCACAGAGAAAATAATAAAAATGCCTTACTGGACTAATGCCAGCAGGTCATATTGGCCAGTGGCCACTGTCAAATGTCCTCCTGAATCCTGAGTTGCAACTGCTGTTCATACTGCTGCTGCTAAGTTGTTTATGCAGCAGGATGATTAGGCAGCTGAAAGGGAATGGGACAATAGCAGTAACATGGAAGATGGATGATGAAGGTTCCATTTGCCACGACTGGCTCCAGTGATGCACCTGAGTCAGTAGCAGCAGAATAAGTAGCCCCCAGTATTTGTGGAGAAAATAACAAGTTGGCCATTCAATCTTCTCCACCTGCCCCTCCTCCAAAATCATCATGGGTGTGTTGTTATTAGAATATATTTTTTCCTTTGAGAGCAGAATCAGTGGGTCTCCTCAGCAACTGCAATGTGCACAGTATGTGTGGGGGGCACAACTGTATCCAAACACCATGAAACCAAGTACTGTCGCTGTCACTGTACCCCTTGTCCAGACCCCGCTAAGGACACATGACAACTTGCTGACAGTTTAATAGTAATGATGAACCCTCCCTGCCTCCATCTTAGCATATTCTGTGGGATGGATTCTCCTCAGATGCCGCTTGATGGTCTGATATCGATTCTCCTCCACCACACTGGCATGTGTGGTCAGTGCACCACAGTGTGCAATGGGTAGAGACAAACTGCCATATCCTAGCATCAAAAGAGTGGCTATCATTTGGCGGGGGAGTTAACGGTGAATGGGGTGGATTGTCAGGAGATGTACTTGTTACCCTAGAGGAAGAAGGTGATGTTGATGACGAGCTAGTTGTTTCGCTCGTCATGGAACTTCCAGTGTCTGTCTGGGTTTCTTTATTCTTCCTCCTCTTTGATTTCCACCTTTCTGGAGAGTCATGGGGTACAGTAACAGCAGTGCTAGATTTCTGCAACAGGTGTTTTGCTTTAATATGTTTGGAGTAAATGTCATGGTGTCTGTGTTTCATGTGTGTTATCAGGGCGGTTGTGCCAAGGTGTGTTCCCTTCTTTCCCCTTCTCACTAACTTGTCACAAATTTTGCACTGTACCATTGTTGATGGCAGTGGATTATATTGCTGCTACTGCCTCAGACTTAGCACTGCAACTAGGACCAGGAATATTGCTGGCTCTGGCAAGTGGAACCTGTCCTAGTCCTGCATCATTGTTGACCCCTTTCCCACTGTGTCCACGGTGGTCTGTGGCACATTAGCCTGCTCCTCAGCATCTTGCTGCCCTTGCATCTCAGCAGCAGGAATTAGAGCAGTTGCAAATTCCGCAAATTCCAAAAGCTTATTGCTAGTGGTGGTGATGATGATGATGCCCATAATCATCCCTGTCTCCCATTCCTTCTCAGTTTCTGCTAAAAAGGCCATCAATGTCTCTTCCAACCCAGCTTCTCCACTATCATCATCACCATCACCACTAGTCCCTATGTGCTGCTGCTCTATTACAGACATATCACTGCTGCTAGGAGGAGGCGATGAGCAATGTGACAGAGGTTTGCCTGCTGTCACACTTGCATCATCTTCTCCTTCCCCCCATCCTGAGTATTACAAGACACACTAGCGGCTTCAGCACTGGGGACAGCAGCATCAACACTGGTGGCAGGAGGTTCAGCACTGACAGCAGGCACCACACTGGTTTCAACAGGGGCAGCAACGGTGTCAGCAGAGGCAGCACGTCTAGCAGCAGGCACAGGCAGCTGACCTGTCCAGCTCTCACTAGTACTACCCTTTTCTCCCTCCCTTCCCATTCCCTTTTCTCCCTCCCTTCCTTTTTCTCCCTCACTTCCCATTAAATTCCCCAAAACCAGCATTGGTTCAGTAGTGGTCCCTTCCTCCTCAGACTCAGTGGACACATAAAGGTCCTTCCTGCTCCTCCGTTGATTATTTTTCACCCTGCTCATAGTGATAGCAGTCACTATGAGCCTCTCCTGCCTCACTTTTTGCAAAATATCACAGCAGAACAGTACAACACGTGTATCTCGCTCTGTTGCTGCTTCTGTTGTGTCTGCCTTCCGAGAAAACATCACTTTTTTATAGCGGAAATGCAAAAACAACGTAAATTAATGGGTGGAAACTTTCTAGCCATTGAAAAAATGACTAAAGATTTTGGCCAATGGGAGTAAGATGTGAATATTTTAAATGCTAGTTTTAAAGCAGATTTTCCCATGAAAAAGTAGGTAACAACGTGGTTTTCGTGAAATTTCTCATGGGAACACGGTGACAACATTTGTCCATCCCTATTAATCTGGACTTTATCATTGTTAACCTGTATTGATACAGTTACATTTTCATATATTGATTGGAGGATATTAATTTAAGCTCTATCTATTACTTGGTTATTCAGGACATCAATTATTTATTCCTTTTTCACTGAGTCAAAGGCTTTCTTGTAGTCTATGAAGATTATGCATAATGGAAGATTGAATACATTGTGTTTTTCTATAACTTGTTGCACTGTCTGGATATGGACCATTGTACTGAAACCACTCCTGAAGCATGCTTGTTCCTTAGGTTGCGCTAAGTATTGTGTTCATTCTTCTTGATAGTTCCTTTGTTAAAACCTTGCAGACCACTGGAAATAGGCTTATTGGTCTGTAGTTTTTAGATCCTCCTTATCACTTTTTTTTGTGCAGTAGGATAACTTCTGCATTTTTTCATGTTTCAGTTACTTCACTGTGTAGTAGGTATTTTGAAACTAGTTTAGAAAGGACTTTGAATAAGGGTTGACCTCCGACTTCCAACATTTCAAAAGTGACTTTATCAGGTTCAGCTACTTTGCCATTTTTAAAGGGATAGTAATACTTAAAATGTAAAAAAAAAATGTTGTAGGGTTTATCCCCCTGAGTAAAACAAGAGTACTCCCACTGTTGAAAGGTGTTTCATTCAAAAGTTATTAATTTTCAAAGTTGAATTTTTAGGCGCAATATCACAGTCGCCTGAAATTGTACAGTGGCTCTGTTGCTACACCATCCTATGGAGATTTATGGTCCGGGGACCAGAGCTGTCCATAGGATCGTGTAGCAACAGCGCCACTGTACAATTTCAGGCCACTGTGATATTGCACCTAAAAAATTCAACTTTGAAAATTAATAACTTTTGAATGAAACACCTTTCAGCAGTGGGAGTACTCTTGTTTTACTCAGGGGGATAAACCCTACAACATGTTTTTTTTTACATTTTAAGTATTACTATCCCTTTAATTGTTTTTATTGCAGCTTCTTCTTCTTCTACCTTAACTTCTGGAACAGTTTCAGCCTCTGGTACTGCCAGCATTTTTTTCATAGCACAGGTATTTGAATCACTTAAAATTCTTGAAAAAATGCTATTGTTTTTTTTTTTGTGTAGGAGGTTATTGAATCGAGCCCTAAGTCCTTTCCTTTGCATGGAAGAGGTCAGCAGAAAGGGGTCTTCCACATTTGCTATTTTTTCCCAACTTCAGAAAATACTGCACAGCTCTATTATGTGTTTCCCCATGCTTTTTCTATTGATAGAATACTGCCCAGAGTCTTAACCCCTTAAGTACTGGTAATGTGCCATCATGCTGGTTCAGGACTGGGGAAGATCCTGGCAGGTCATGGAATTCTGGGATGGGCGTGCAGGTGCATACTGCTCTGCTATCCCAGAATTCCTTGCACAGTTGACAAAGTGCCGTGGTCTTTAATGGCCACCCACCCCCAGATCATTAAGGGGTTAAAGCACTTACAAAGCACATGCAGCATATCCTGAACCTGAAGTATTAACCCCTTAATTACCAGGGGAGTGTACAACACATTGCTTTGCAATGCTTTATTCACCCTATTGTGGTTAAGGAGTTAAGAAGAGACGCAAACCAACTCCGAAATATGGGATCAGTGACAAATACAAATTTCCATTAAATTGGACATTTAACCTCTTTAATGCTAGCGTGTAGGGCAATACAAAGGAGCAAACCAACTGCAGTATAGGATAGTACGATTGGTTTACTCCAGAATTTCTAAAGTTTTACTTGGTATATTGGCTTCTCTGCAGGGCCGTATTTACATCCAGGCTTTCCTAGGCTTCGCCCATGGTCATATCCCCACTTCTCGCATAACCGCACCCCCAGTCCCATCCACTGTTACCTGGGACAGTAAACACACTTGGCCTGCAACAAGCATAACACATTTTAAGCCCTTTGTTACTAGAGCGATCACCAGTGCATTGCATAGCAATGCGTTGGTGATCTCTCTAGCATCCAAGGGGTTAAATAACAGCCTGTAAAATTGTATATAAACTGGTGCAGCGACACTGAGATTGCTCTGGCCCCACGCACAGTTTAGAATGTGGGTGTGGCCAGCACAGCTCAGACTGTGGAGTTGTAGGCAGTTGCCTACCCTGCCTATTTAAAAATCCAGCCCTACTTCTTTGAATCCATGAAGTTTGGCATGGGAACATATAAAAGGTTCCATGACCATGTCTGGCCCCACGCACAGTTTAGAATGTGGGTGTGGCCAGCACAGCTCAGACTGTGGAGTTGTAGGCAGTTGCCTACCCTGCCTATTTAAAAATCCAGCCCTACTTCTTTGAATCCATGAAGTTTGGCATGGGAACATATAAAAGGTTCCATGACCATGTCTGACACCAACACTTCTTGGGTACATATCTAGGATCAAGGTGATTTTTAGCCAGGCTATGCCTTGGAAATTACCCAGTACCTTTATTGGTATTACAACCAACAGATAACTACATCATTGCACGCCACCAGCAGTGCAACACATATTACATAATGATGATGTAACCTAGTATCTTTCTGTTTAGAAAATTACCACTGTCTATGATAATCTCTTTCTTTTGCATCTAATAACCTATAAAAACATATTTCCCCACTTCATTAATATATGAAATACAGGGATGTGCTAATTAAAGCGGAGCTATCAATTAATTGTTAGCATATTGGTAATCATGGACATTTTTTACAAATCATAACTTCATATGGGATTTAGAGCAACACGACAGTACAGACATCTTGGTGAAGTGGGATCTGTGCCCCTGTCTCGTCACTCATAGGTTATTTTCCAAAGAGGAAGTTGCACTGTAACCGTACGGTACAGGCATGGACAGGCAGCACAGGCTCACAGATCCCACTTTACCAAGATGTCTGCTTTGTTGTGTTGAAGTAAGTCCCATACAAAGTTATGATTGCACATAATGCAAACACTTATATGTACATAATAGTTCTGCTTCAAGTTGTCATGTGAGAATGGGTATTGGATGACTCATTCACATGTAACATAGTAACATAGTAGATAAGGCTGAAAAAAGACATGCGTCCATCAAGTCCAGCCCATGCCAATAACACCCCTGTTGATCCAGAGGAAGGCAACAAAAAAGCCCTCTGGAGCAATTTCCAATGTAGGTGTGTGTGTGTGTGTCAAATAGTTCCCCGGCTCAATATCCTATTTGCTTTGAAGCCATCTGTCATAACTGTCAATATTGTTCTGTGCTAGATAGGCATCCATTGCTTTTTTGAATGCAGTTACATTATCTGCAAGCACAGCATCCCGAGGCAAAGAATTCCATAGCCTTACCGCCCTTACTGTAAAGAATCCCTGCCTGTGTTTTAGTCGAAAGCGCCTTTCCTCAAGTCTTAATGGATGACTAGTGTTGAGCGAGCACCGCGATGCTCGGGTGCTCTGACCGAGCACCCCCTGCTGCTCGAGTGCTCGGCCGAGCACCCGAGCCCCATTCAAATGAATGGGAGCACTCGAGCATCAAACCAGGCACCCCCTGCTCTGATGAGCGGAGGGTGCCTGGTCAATGTCCCCCTTCATCTCCGCTATGCCCCTCTTCCACAATGTCCCCCTTCATCTCCTCTATGCCATAGAGGAGATGAAGGGGGACATTGTGGAAGAGGGGCATAGCGGAGATGAAGGGGGACATTGTGGAAGAGGGGCATAGACTCTATGCCCTTCTTCCACAATGTCCCCCTTCATCTCCGCTATGCCCCTCTTCCACAATGTCCCCCTTCATCTCCTCTATGGCATAGAGGAGATGAAGGGGGACATTGTGGAAGAGGGGCATAGCGGAGATGAAGGGGCACATTGTGACAGACGGGCATAGCGGAGATGAAGGGGGACATTGTGGAAGAGGGGCATAGAGTCTATGCCCCTCTTCCACAATGTCCCCCTTCATCTCCGCTATGCCCCCTTCATCTCCGCAATGCCCCTGTACCTCCATTCCCTGGTGGTCCAGCGGAGCGTCTTCGGATCTGTGCCTCTTCCGGCACAGATCCCCGCAACCCGAACATGTCGGGCGAGCACATGGCGGTACTCGTACGAGTACCGCCATGTGCCGAGCAGAGCGATGCTCGAGCCGATCCGAGCATCGGCCGAGCACGCTCGCTCAACATTATGGATGACCTCTTGTTCTTAGCTCAGCTCTTTGCATAAATAATTCATTGGATAGTTCTTTGTATTGGCCTTGAATGTATTTGTAAATGGTAATCATATCACCCCTTAGACGTCTCTTTTCTAATGTAAACAAACCCAGTTTGGCTAGTCTCTCTTCGTAACTCAGATCCTCCAATCCCTTTATCAGTTTTGTTGCACGTCTCTGCACCTTTTCCAGTTCAGTAATGTCTTTTTTTAGAACAGGCGCCCAAAATTGTACTCCATATTCTAGATGAGGCCTAACCAAGGATTTATACAGAGGTAGGATAATATTAGCATCCCTTGCTTCTACACCTCTTTTTATGCAGGCTAGTACTCTATTTGCTCTTGCAGCAGCTGAGTGACTCTGCACACTGCTGTGAAGACTATTGTCTATCAGTACACCTAAATCTTTCTCTAATGAGGATTTTCCAAGTTGTTTCCCATTTAGAGTATATGTAGCAAGTTTGTTTCTACAACCCAAATGCATAACCTTACATTTATCTACATTAAATGACATCTGCCACTTTTCTGCCCATTCACTTAGTTTATCTAAATCCTTCTGTAGGGAAAAAACATCGAGCTCTGTATGTATTTCCTTACATAGCTTAGTGTCATCAGCAAAGATTGAGATGCTACTTTCAATTCCCACTTCTAGATCATTAATAAACAAATTAAAAAGCATTGGGCCCAGGACTGAACCCTGCGGTACCCCACTTATAACCCTAGACCAATTTGAAAAAGTTCCATTTACAACAACTCTCTGCCATCTATCATTTAACCAGTTCTCAATCCATGTACAGATACCACCACCCAAACCTAAGCCTTTTAATTTATGCAGTAACCTGTTGTGAGGCACTGTGTCAAAGGCTTTTGCAAAATCCAAGTATACTACATCAACAGCAATTCCCCTGTCCAAATTACTACTCACTCTTTCATAAAATGCAAGTAAATTAGTCTGACATGATCTGTTCTTCATGAAACCATGCTGATTCCTACTAATGATATTGTTTGTCTTCACATAGTACATGCAAAATATGCAAAATACCTACAGCAAACCTGTCATCCTAATTCAAGTTTAGTTTGGGTACTAGACATATTTGTATAAAATAAACACTCGTGTTTTGGTGGTTCACTGTGGCACTTTATGCTAATTTTCCTTCACATTATGCTAATTAATTCTGTGAAGGGCCATCTTTTCACAAGCAGTGCTTTTAGAAATGTCCCTAATGTGTGGGCTCAGTCCGGATTAATTCATAGTACAGTGTATGGTAATTTTTCGCTCCTGAAATGTATGGTCACGAAATGCGTAGAGTGCATCTATTGTTTAAATTCTATGTTTTATGGTGGATGGTGGATGTACTGCTACTGAATTTCCCCTTTTTTTTTTGCTTTTTATTTTTTTTTATATATCAATTAGACATATGCAGAGCTTTAAACAAGGAATATTCAAATAAAGCTCTTGCTTTTTAACCTCATGCTATATTTGGCTTGATTTTTGTCCTGATAAAGTCCTGGAATTAAAGGTCCCACTCCCTTTGGCATTGTGTTGCAAGGGGGTTATTGTGGCTTTACACTTTGGGGTTGATATCCCTGGTGTGTGGCCATTAGTGAACCCCAGATATCAAACAGGTGACCAGAGGCTGCAGGAGGACGAAGTGGACAAGAATACCGATCCCATGGCATATACTGGGAAGGCAAATCCTTCTTAGAGGCAGAATAAAACCCTCATAAGTATGTTATATACCATTGTGAGCACCAGGGTGAAGGTGATGGCAAGATTAAAGGGATAGTAATACTTAAAATGTAAAAAAACAATATGTTGTAGGGTTTATCCCAGAGTAAAACAAGAGTACTCCCACTGCTGAAAGGTGTTTCATTCAAAAGTTATTAATTTTCAAAGTTGAATTTTTTAGGTGCACTATCACAGTGGCCTGAAATTGTACAGTGGCGCTGTTGCTACACGATCCTATGAAGATTT
Organism: Rhinophrynus dorsalis; assembly: GCA_037306005.1. Taxonomy (NCBI): domain Eukaryota; kingdom Metazoa; phylum Chordata; class Amphibia; order Anura; family Rhinophrynidae; genus Rhinophrynus; species Rhinophrynus dorsalis. The sequence continues at coordinate 490,411,645 of CM074721.1, forward strand.
ATGGTCCCGGGACCAGAGGTGTCCATAGGATCATGTAGCAACAGCGCCACTGTACAATTTCAGGCCACTGTGATATTGCACCTAAAAAATTCATCTTTGAAAATTAATAACTTTTGAATGAAACACCTTTCAGCAGTGGGAGTACTCTTGTTTTACTCAGGGGGATAAACCCTACAACATATTTTTTTTTACATTTTAAGTATTATTATCCCTTTAAGAAACGTAAATACTACACTTAGAGAATCTTCTGAGCCAGCTGTTTTTTCTTGCATTTATTACTGTAGATGGTGTTTTGTGGGGATCCAGACCTGCATCAGACAGCGAGAGACCTAAGGAGTTTTAAATAAGAGCTGTTGTTTTTTGTTTAAAAGTATATTGGTATCTACATTCTATTTCAGTTTCTATTCTACTGGATTTTTGTCCAGTTGTTCATTATATATTTTAAATGATTTATTGTCTATGTCTAGACATTTAAAAAAATATTTAGGATCTGTACAGATAATTTATGGCAAAATATATTAAGAGGTGCACCCTAGGTGGGGTGACATTGTTATTGTGCTCATACCACTGGTGGATATACGTTTTGTTGGTGCGCGCTTATTCGTGAGACCACCCTTTGTACAACCAGATTGCTTTGTTGTGACCGAGTTGTGTTGTGGTGGTCCTTAAGAGAGGGTGCGCTTAGGAGGGCTCACCACTTGTATTTTTAGTGTCAGAAAATACCTTAGGCCCACAACAAGGACAAAAAAAAATTCTGCTTTAAAAGTAGCAGTTAAAATTTTTGTATTTTTCGCCCATTGGCCAAAATTTTTCGCCATTTTTTCAATGACTAAAACGCTTCTGCCCATTGATTTATGTTGTTTTCGTACTTCTGCGATAAAAACTTGACATTTTCAGTGAAGGCAGAAACAATAAAAGCAGCAACACAACGAGATAGACATGATGTGCTGTTCTCTTCTGATATTTTGCAAAAAGTGAAGCAGGAGAGGCTAACAGTGACTCCTATCACTATGAGCAGGGCAAAAAATAACCAATGGAGGAGCTGGAAGGACCATTATGTGTCTGCTGAGTCTGAGGAAGAAGGGACCACTACTGTACCAATGCTGTCCAGTCCCCCTAAATCACCGCAAGGGATCTTGGGGGATTTAATGGGAAGAGAGGGAGAAAAGGGAATGGGAAGAGAGGAAGAAAAGGGTAGTATTAGTGAGAGCAGGACAGGTCAGCTACCTGTGCCTGTTGAAAGATGTGCTGCCCCTGCTGCCAGTGCCACCATAGCTGTACCTGCAGCCACTAGTGTTGTACCTGTTGCCAGACGTGCTGCCCCTGCTGCCAGTGCCACCATTTCTGATCCTGTGGAGGACAAGTAGAAAGAGGCCATTCTGCTCCACCTGTTCCCTATCCCTCCCCTGAGAAGTCATGGGTGTGGGACTATTATTCCAGCAGGTACAGTGCAGTCATCATCAACAATGGTACAGTGCAAAATTTGTGACAAGTTAGTGAGAAGGGGAAAGAAGGGAACACACCATGGCACAACCTCCCTGATAACACACATGAAACACAGACACCATGACATTTACTCCAAACATGTTAAAGCCAAACACCCGTTACAGAAATCTAGCACCTCTGTTACTGTACCCCCTGACTCTCCAGAAAGGTGGAGATCAAAGAGGAGGAAGAATAAAGAAACCCAGACAGACACTGGAAGTTCCATGATGAGCGAAACAACTAGCTCGCCATCACCATCATCTAGGGTAACTACATCTTCTGCCAATCCACCTCATTCATCGTTACCTTCCCTGCCAAATAATAGACACTCTGCTAATGTTAGAATATGGCAGTTCATCTCTACCCATTGCACACTGTGTGGTGCACTGACCACATACGCCAGTGTGGTGAAGGAGAATCGTTACCAGGTCATCAGGTGGCATCTGAGGAGATTCCATCCCGCAGAATATGATTCTGGCAGGGTGTCACGGTTTGTTAAGACTCTCAGACTTGAGGTTAGGTAAAACCAAAAACTTTATTGAAAAGTTTAAGACAATCCCATAGGGTATTATACACATACAAATAATATAAAGCAGAAGCAAATGTCCATACAAATAGCAATGCAGGTTCTACCGGCCTTACCAATATACTGGGCAAAGCAACCAATATGAAGACCAATAGGTGGCTCTATCGGCCTTGCCAATAACCGGGCAAGGCAGCCCAACGGAAACACAGGACTAGGCTCTACCGGCCTTGTCAATATACCGGACAAGGCAGCCTGATTAATATATGTAGGAGGCTCTACCGACCCTGCCAATACCAGGTAAGGCAACCTAGCGATGGAATAATAGGAGGTTCTACCGGCCTTACCAATATACCGGGCAGAGTAGCCTAACGGAATACTGAGGTAGTGGGCTCTACCGGCCTTGCCAATACCGGGTAAGGCAACCTTGAGTTGGAATAATAATAGGTTCTACCGGCCTTACCAATATACCGGGCAAGGCAGCCCCAATAAGAGAGTGACAACCACAATGACTCCAGGCTCTGTCAGATGGACAATAGACAGTGGGATAAGATGTAAAGACCACTGGTAGTGATTCACCAAATTCTGACACTCAGTATCCATGTAACTCAGAAAGGAAGCTGTCTAGGACTGGACAGCGCACTGAAAGGCTTCAAGTGCAAGAGTAAGACACAAGGAGTAAACCAGTGTCCTTACTTAGGGTAACATCAATCACAATAGGAACAGACCCCCAGGTCATGGAGCAAACCAACGCCCGCGCATTGGTAACCTACAATGTCAATAGTGCTAGGTAGTGGAGCAAACCAGTGTCCGCACACTGGTACCAAACAATAGTAAGCCACAAGCCAATGGAGCAAACCAGCGTCCGCACGCTGAAACCAACAATATTGTAAATGGGCCGCAAGGCCAATGGAGCAAACCAGCGTCCGCACGCTGCAACCAACAGTAATGTAAATGGGCCGCAAGGCCAATGGAGCAAACCAGCGTCCGCAGCTGGAACCAACAGTAATGTAAATGGGCCGCAAGGCCAATGGAGCAAACCAGCATCTGCACGCTGGAACCAACAGTAATATAAATGGGCCGCAAGGCCAATGGAGCAAACCAGCGTCCGCACACTGGAACCATCCGTAATGTGAATGGGCCGCAAGGCCAATGTAGCAAACCAGCGTCCACACACTGGAACCAACAGCAATGTGAATGGGCCGCAAGGCCAATGGAGCAAACCAGCGTCCGCACGCTGGAACCAACAATAATGTAAATGGGCCGCAAGGCCAATGGAGAAAACCAGCGTCCGCAGCTGGAACCAACAGTAATGCAAATGGGCCGCAAGGCCAATGGAGAAAACCAGCGTCCGCAGCTGGAACCAACAGTAATGCAAATGGGCCGCAAGGCCAATGGAGCAAACCAGCGTCCGCACGCTGGAACCAGTAGGAGAGCGACTGTCGCCGAGGCGACTGTTGACAATGTCGCCACTCAGCAGAAACTGGAAGCAGGAGCCGAGCAGAAACAGGCAGGCGAGACAACCAGAACAGTGACGGCAGGAAGACTGGCAGCTGGAACGGCAACCTCACTCGATGGCAACCGGAACCAGACTGGAACAGATTCGGCAAGCAGGAACTCAGGAACTGGACGATACAGCAACACAGGAACACAGCAGCAGGCCCAAATACCAGCAGCAGCAAGGAGAAGGAGACTGCTCTCTGAGACAAACGAAAGGGCAACCAAAGGGTGCCCAAACTGAGTTTAAAAAGGCAATGTGAGGCGGGCTGAAGGCAGACAGCCAACGGGAGCCCCCTACAGGTAATAGACAACTGAATACAGCAATCACGGGCACCGTGATACAGGGAGGGTTCATCATTACTATTAAACTGTCAGCAAGTTGTCATGTGTCCTTAGCGGAGTCTGGACAAGGGGTACAGTGACAATGGCAGTATTTGGTTTCAGGTGTCATGGTGTTTGTATACATTTGTGCCCCCAGATGTTATTTACCACACACATATTGTGCACATTGCAGTTGCTGAGGACACCCACTGATCCTGCTCTCAAAGGAATAAATGTATTCTAATAACAACACACCCATGATGATTTTGGAGGAGGGGCAGGTGGAGAAGATTTAATGGCCAACTTGTTCTTTTCTCCACAAATACTGGGGACTACTCATTCTGCTGCTACTGCCTCAGGAGCATCACTGGAGCCAGTCGTGGCAAATGGAACCTTCATCATCCATCTTCCATTTTACTGCTATTGTTGATCCCATTCCCTTTCAGTTGCCTAATCATCCTGCTGCTTAAACAACTCAGCAGCAGCAATACGAACAGCAGTTGCAACTCAGGACTCAGGAGGACATTTGACAGTGGCCACTGGAAAACATGACCTGCTGGCATTAGGTCAGTATGGCATTTTTATTTTTTTTCTCAGGGCTTGTGTTTAAAAAATAAATAGATAAAAACTAGTCCTACAAAAAAATAAACAATTTGGGGGGGGGGGGTGTTTCTAACAAGCCTAAGTCCTACAAATCAATGTTTCCTTAGGGCTTGTGCCAAGCAAGCCTAAGTCCTACAAATTAATGTTTCTTCAGGACTTGGGCCTCTAATAAGTCTAAGTCATACAAAGTCATACAAAGGCCTCTAACAACAAATCAAATGAATCATCCTCTGCAAAATACTCTATCAAGTCAAGTATCAGTCCACCCCAGTGGCAGCTTATGTCAGGGGGTCCCTGTCTCTGTCACTGTAAATACAAATGTCTTATTTTATTTTATTGATTTATTTTTTATTAACTGTCCCCCCAATAGCAGTCAAGAAACCCCCCAAAACAAATTCCCTGTTTAAATGATTCATTCATTCACCAACACAGGCACCCTCCTCAGACCCCTTTATACCATATCTTAGGTTTTTACTTTATTTTATTTTATTTTGAATTTCTTTTTTATTAAGCGCCACCCAATCCCAGTAAACAACCCCCCAAAAATCATCCCCTTTTCAACTGATTCTTTCCTCACACCCCACAAACACAGGCACCCTCATGCCCCTTATATACTGTGCCTTTAGGAAATAAAATATTATTTGTAATGTGTTGTGTGTAACTTCTATGTTCCCATTGATTTCAATGGGCGAAAAAAAGCGGAAAAAAGCGGAATATCGGCACTTTTCCAATTCAGTGGACCAAGGACCGTAATCCCTTCAACACAAATGTTTTACCATAGTCTGACTGAGAGAGATGATACATATGCTTTCTAGTTCCATAGCGAAAGATACTAAATCTAAATCTAATCTTAATTGCAAGGTGTTCTTTAGCATAAGATTAGATTGTATACTGATCCTGTTGGATTCAGAGGTGGCTTCATTTTCCATTAAAATAATACATGTTTTAATCGAAACATTGGTGTTAATAGGACAAAAGTTGCTCTTGGGATTAACCCCTAAACAACTGGTTATGTGTCAGGACCGTCACAATGTTCCCTGGTTTAAGACAGGTGACGGTCCTGTCAAGTCATACCTTTTTCAATCAAAGTGTTCGTACAAGTCATACTGTGATCACTGGTAGAGACTCAGCCTTTCCAACTGAGTACCGCTACGCATGATCGTTCTTACGTACAAGCTCGCCAATCGCATTAGAAAGAACCTTAGTTCTCCAGTGCACCCCATCCGTGGACCCTGTGATCTATAAGGGGTTAAAAGGAGTCACTTCTGCTGTTACCTATTGATCAGAATTCTTTAAGAAATCTTTCCTGTGTAAAGTCCATTGGAGCTTGTGTAAATCAATCTGTAAATGAAAGTGGTCAAATTTGTATGTAGGTCCATTTATTCTCTTTATTCTCTTAAGGGAGTATGGGGGAATTTTGGGGGAGAAGAAGGGAGGAAGGAGGTTGGCCTCAAATACCCCAAAATTCAGTGTGTCTGAATGGCAAGACACAGGCAACTGGGGTCCAATTTGCTTGCTGATCTTGCTATTATTGTTTCTGTGCTGGGGAAGTCTGGGGAAACAAGTTGTTGATTTTGGTTTTCACTTATTTTTTTTTTTACAGACTGTGATAAAATAGGGTGGACAACTTAAAAAACAAACAAAAAATACAATAAAAACACAGCACAAGGGGCAGGGGGAGGGGTAAAGATGGAGCAGTGCTGGGAAGTGTGAGTAAAGTGGTAGTTCAAAATCTAACTGAAGCCATGGTTGCTGCAGCGTGTGCAATAAATAATGATGATCTCTTTCCTCTCAGGAAGGATATAGTTTGCCAAGGTCCTATCAAAAGTTCCACCACCACCACCAGCGTCCAGTACAAAAAAACATATAAAAAGAACACTGAAGATGACAACAAGTTGTATTCTAGCGATGATGATGGCAATGGCATAATGGAGGAAGGTGTAGCAGCTGAATCAACTGCTTCATCTGACAGTGAGACAAACAAGTAAAAGTAAAAAGACATTGTTTGACACCTCTAAAAGCTTAGAGGAATATAATGGTAGTGGTCAAGAAGAGGCGGGCAGTAGTGATGATCGAGCACCCCAATGCTCGGGTGTTCGGGTGCTCTGGCCGAGCGCCCCCGGAGGCTCGAGTGCTCGGCCGAGCACCCGAGCCCCATTGAAGTCAATGGGAGGACTCGAGCATTACACCAGGCACCCCCTTCTCTGATGAGGGGAGGGTGCCTGGTTCATAGGAAAAGGTCAGAAAATGATGGAAACACCACAGAAATGGTTCAGGGACAGCATAGGGAGGATGTCTGGATGCATCTTGGACTCCAACGTCGCTGCTGGGAACGATGTTTCGCCCGTAGTACGCCATTTTTACAGACCGTAAAACACACAAAAAAGGAAGATAAAAACGACTTTAGGCGAAAAATTTTTACCAAACAGTATTTGCTGTATATTTACTTGTATATCATCTGCAAATTCTGCAAAAAATTTCATCGATTTTTCGGAACTGGGGCCATGATTAAGAGGGAAACATGCGCAGCGTAAAGCAGGTGTTCAACGTGGTTATGGCCCGGGTAAGGTACAGCATTCAGGAACGGAGGCCGCAGCTACCACAGGTTTTACAACATGTCCGTTTGCCCTTGTTAAGTCCAAAATTTATAGTCGGAACAGTGGGGTCTGATCCATTGAGTAAAAGTGACGAAGTGACTTAGTGGATGAAGCCAAGAACTACCTTCTGCTCTGTCGAACACCCCAGCCCTATTTAATTCAATGGGAGGACCTGAGGCACTCCGATACAACCTGTATATCACAAAATGGAGGGCCTCATTCACATTGTGGTACAATAGTTCAGGTAGTGGTCCAACACTCATAAAGCCTATGCACTAAGTGAAAGGGCTGCCAAAAATTAGACTGAAATGTCACTCCAATACACCCTTTATTACACATAAAGGAGGGCATCATACACACCCTTGAAAAATTAGGATTAATGGCCTGCTGGTGACCCTTTAAAACATTAGGGGCGAGGGCATGCCGCTAAGCTGACCATCTAAAACATTAGGAATGAGGGTCTGCTGCTGAGCCGACCATCTAAAACATTATGGGTGAGGGTCTGCTGCGGAGCTGACCATCCTAAACATTATATGCGAAGGCCCGCTAGTGAGCTGACGCTATAAAACATTATATGAGAGAGCCCGCTAGAGAGCTGACCCAATAAAACATTATATGAGAAGGCCCGCTGGTGAGCTGACCTATACAAAAATTGTCAAACAGGGCCCGCTGGTGAGCTGGCCCTATATAAAAATTATATCACAGGGCCCGCTGGTGAGCTGGCCCTATATAAAAATTATATCACTGGGTATATGGAAGAGGAGGAGGAGGATGAGAAGATTAAGAGTCAACCATATACCCGTTTTTTGGGTGGAAGGGGTGAATGGGAATACAGAGTATTCCCATCATTGTAAATAACATATCTAAAGTGACTTTATGTTCACCCGGGGCTTTCCTCCAGTGGAGTGGAGAAGTCAGGGGAAATCCAGGCCTTGTTTATTTTTATAAGTGTCAACCTATCAGCATTTTCGGTGGAAAGGCGGATACGCTTATCTGTTATGATGCCACCAGCAGCACTAAATACCCGCTCAGACAGAACGCTGGCGGCAGGGCAGGCCAGCACCTCCAAGGCGTAGAGTGCCAGTTCATACCACGTGTCCAGCTTGAACACCCAGTAGTTGTAAGGCACAGAGGGATCATTGAGGACGCTGACACGGTCTGCTACGTACTCCTTCACCATCTTCCAAAACTTTTCCCTCCTTGTGACACTAGGCTGCGCATCAGGGTGACGGTGCTGGCGGGGTGTCATGAAGGTGTCCCACGCCTTGGAGAGTGTTGCCCTGCCTTTGTCGGAACTGCTGTGTGCTCCCCTTTTCTCCCCTTCTCGGTTGGCCAAGGTAGCACGTACTCTGCCGCCAGCGTTGTCAGATGGAAAATTTTGGAGCAATTTTTCGACAAGAACCTTCTGGTATTGCACCATTTTGCTTGTCCTCTCCACCGGAGGAATGAGAGATGAGAAATTATCTTTGTAGCGGGGTCCAGAAGGGTGAACACCCAGTAATCCGTGTTGTCTAAAATGCGTATAACGCGTGGGTCACGGGAAAGGCAGCCTAACATAAAGTCAGCCATGTGTGCCAGAGTACCAACAGGCAAGATTTCGCTGTCCTCACCAGGAGGATGACTCTCAATCTCCTCATCCTCTTCCTCCTCTTCTGCCCACCCACGCTGAAGAGATGGAAATAAAGTTCCATGGCTACCCTCTGTAGTGGAGGCAACCGTGTCTTCCTCCTCCTCCTCCTCCTCCGCCTCCTCCAATTGTCGCTGAGAAGACGAAGTGAGGGTGCTCTGGCTATCACCTTGTGTAAGCTCTTCCTCCCCCATTTCCACCTCTTCCACATGCAAAGCGTCGGTTTTAATTGTGAGCAGCGAGCGTTTCAGTAGACACAGAAGTGGGATGGTTACACTGATAATAGCGTTATCGCCGCTCACCATCTGTGTCGATTCCTCAAAATTGCGTAAAACCTCACAAAGGTCTGACATCCATTCCCACTCCTCACTTCTGATTAGAGGAAGTTGAACGGAGAGGCGACGACCGTGTAACAGCTGGTACTCCACTACTGCCCTCTGCTGCTCACAAAGCCGGGCCAACATGTGGAAGGTGGAGTTCCAGCGCGTGCTCACGTCACACAGCAGCCGGTGAGCTGGCAATTGTAAGCGCTGCTGCAGCGTCAACAGGCCGGCTGAAGCTGTAGATGACTTACGGAAATGTGCACACACGCGGCGCACCTTCGTCAAGAGATCATGCAAATTGGGGTAGGTTTTTAGAAATCGCTGAACCACTAAATTAAATACATGCACTAGGCATGGTACGTGTGTGAGCTTGCCGAGCTCCAAAGCCGCCACCAAGTTACGCCCATTATCACACACAACCATGCCTGGTTGCAGGTTGAGTGGCGAGAGCCACTGCTCGGTCTGGTGACTAATCCCCTGCAACAGCTCTGAGGCCGTGTGCTGTTTGTCCCCAAGGCAGATCAGCTTCAGCACGGCCTGTTGACGCTTCCCCACTGCAGTGCTACACTGCTTCCAGCTACCGGCTGATGGGTGAGTGGCACTGCGCGCAGAGAATTCGGAGGTGGAAACGGAGGAGGAGGAGGAGGAGCCAATAACGTAGGTGCTGGCGGAAACCCTGATGGAGGTAGGGCCCGCAATCCTCGGCGTGGGTAGCACCTGTGCCATCCCAGGGTCCGAGTCGCTCCCAGCCTCCACGACATTCACCCAGTGTGCCGTCAGGGAAATGTAGCATCCCTGGCCACAAGCACTTGTCCATGTGTCAGTCGTTAAGTGGACCTTCCCAGTAACTGCGTTGGTCAGGGCACGGGTGATGTTAAGGGACACATGGTGGTGTAAGGCGGGGACGGCACACCGGGAAAAGTAGTGGCGGCTGGGGACTGCGTACCGAGGGACAGCTGCTGCCATCAGGCTGCGGAAGGACTCAGTCTCCACAAGCCTAAATGGCAGCATTTCGATGGCCAGTAATTTGGAAAGGTGTGAGGTTAGTGCTATGGCCTGTGGGTGGGTGGCTGGGTATTTTCGCTTGCGCTCAAATGCCTGGGGTAACGACATTTGGACGCTGCGCTGGGACAGGGAAGTTGATGTGGTCGCTGATGGTGCTTCAGATGGTACAGGTGCAGGGCGGGAGGTATGCGGGCCTGCGCCTTCGACAGGCGATTGGCCGGCACCGAAAACAGGGGAAGAGGAGGCAGTGGTGTGGCCTGCAGACACAGATTGGCGATCCGGGCGTTCCTCCCACTTATTACGGTGCTTGGATGCCATGTGTCGGATCATGCTGGTGGTGGTGAGGTTTCTAGTGTTCATGCCTCGGCTCATTCTGGTGTGGCACAGGTTGCAAACTACAATTTTTTTGTCGTCCGCACTTTCCTTAAAAAAACGCCATACCGCGGAACACCTAGCCCTTGGCAAGGGAGATTTACGCAAGGGGGTGCTCCGTGGAACATTTGCGGGCCAGTTTGGTGCGGTCCGCCTTCTTTCTGTAGCCACACCACTGCCTCTTCCAGCCTGTTGCGGTGCTGCAGATGGCTCACCCTCAGGACTGCTGTCATCACTCGGCTCTCCACCTTCCCAGGTGGGGTCAGTGACCTCATCGTCCACCAAGTCCTCCTCCACTTCCTCACTCTGATCATCCTCCTCATTTCTTGATCCCACCACATCCTCAGTCATTGACAACTGTGTATCATCCTCCTCATCAAGGTCTTGAGACAGTAATTGTGGTTGATTTGATGGCAACTGTGTCTCATCATCATCATCATCCACTTCCTTTGACCTTAAATGCCGTTCCCCTCTGTCATCTTCTTGTGATTGGGTACCCTCTAGAGGTTGTGAATCAGGGCACAAGATCTCATGTTCCTCTGCAAGCGTGCTTGGAGAGAGGTTCAAATCAAGGATTGGTGATGAGACGCGCTCCTCACTATATCCCAGTGTGGGATCACTTCTTTGGCCAGACCCTCTATGGTGGGAGGAAGGATGATCAGGGTGAGGATTATGTTGACCAGACTCTTGGCTACTGAGAGTGGACTTGGTGGAAGACAGGGTGGTGCTTAACCGACTGGAAGCAGTATCAGCTGAAATCCAACCGACCACCTGTTCGCAGTGGTCTGACCTCGAGAGTGATGTCCTGCGACGCCCTGTAAACTGAGACATGAAGCTAGGTATGGTGGATGTCTTTCTTTCTTGTGCTCTGGCACCAGGCACAGTTTCTACGCGTCCTGGCCCGCGCCCTGAACTATCAGGATCACGTCCACTTCCCCGTCCCTTTTTACCCGCCTTCTTCATATTACACGGAATATATGCCGGTAATCTGCGGCTAGGCACACGAAACAGAATGTGACGCTAATCTGCGGCTAGGCACACTAAACAGAATGTGACGCTAATCTGGGGCTAGGCACAGTGAACGGAATATGTGACGTTAATTTGTGAATTTGCACACTAAACAATATGTGACGTTAATTTGTGAATTTGCACACTAAACAATATGTGCCGCTAATCTGCGGCTAGGCACACTAAACAGAATGTGACGCTAATCTGCGGCTAGGCACAGTGAACGGAATATGTGACGTTAATTTGTGAATTTGCACACTAAACAATATGTGCCGCTAATCTGCGGCTAGGCACACTAAACAGAATGTGACGCTAATCTGCGGCTAGGCACACTAAACAGAATGTGACGCTAATCTGCGGCTAGGCACAGTGAACGGAATATGTGACGTTAATTTGTGAATTTGCACACTAAACAATATGTGCCGCTAATCTGCGGCTAGGCACACTAAACAGAATGTGAAGCTAATCTGCGGCTAGGCACAGTGAACGGAATATGTGACGTTAATTTGTGAATTTGCACACTAAACAATATGTGCCGCTAATCTGCGGCTAGGCACACTAAACAGAATGTGACGCTAATCTGCGGCTAGGCACAGTGAACGGAATATGTGACGTTAATTTGTGAATTTGCACACTAAACAATATGTGCCGCTAATCTGCGGCTAGGCACACTAAACAGAATGTGACGCTAATCTGCGGCTAGGCACAGTGAACGGAATATGTGACGTTAATTTGTGAATTTGCACACTAAACAATATGTGCCGCTAATCTGCGGCTAGGCACACTAAACAGAATGTGACGCTAATCTGCGGCTAGGCACAGTGAACGGAATATGTGACGTTAATTTGTGAATTTGCACACTAAACAATATGTGACGTTAATTTGTGAATTTGCACACTAAACAATATGTGCCGCTAATCTGCGGCTAGGCACACTAAACAGAATGTGACGCTAATCTGCGGCTAGGCACAGTGAACGGAATATGTGACGTTAATTTGTGAATTTGCACACTAAACAATATGTGCCGCTAATCTGCGGCTAGGCACACTAAACAGAATGTGACGCTAATCTGCGGCTAGGCACACAAAACAGAATGTGACGCTAATCTGCGGCTAGGCACACGAAACAGAATGTGACGCTAATCTGCGGCTAGGCACAGTGAACGGAATATGTGACGTTAATTTGTGAATTTGCACACTAAACAGAATGTGACAATAATCTATGGCTAGGCACACGTTGAAAATGGCCCTTTTTGTCGCTGCGTTGTACAATATTTGTCCCTGTGCACCTAGTACAATGTCACCTTACTAATATCCCACCATCAAAAAAAAAATGAAATTGCCCCCCCCCAACAAAATATAAATGCTGCCCCCACACACAACAGTCCTAAAAAGGACTTTTGGGTCTTGAAAGAGTACCAATACTACCAACACTTTTATTCTCCCTACACTGACTTTCCCTGCCTGATCGCATCTCTCCCTGGCTGAGAATGAGCAGAACTCGCGAGTCGGGCGCTATACAGCACCCGATCACGGGTTCTGGCCAGCCAATCAGTGTAATGCCAGCAGCCAACATGGCTGCTGGCATTACACTGATGTCAGAGCCTCCCCGCACGTTTATTGGCTGCGCAGCAGCCGCGAAACGTGCGGGGAGGAGACCCGAACATGGCGGACGAGCACATGCGGTACTCGTACGAGTACCGCCATGTGCCGAGCAGAGCGATGCTCGAGCCGAACCGAGCTTCGGCCGAGCATGTTCGCTCATCACTAGCGGGCAGTGCTGATGATAACCTAATGATGACTGATGATGATGATAATGCAGATTTAGAATATATCCCTCCAATATTCTCCTCTTGTTCAGATACATATGAAATTGAGACTGAGAGAGATGACATGTCCAGAAAGTTAGCAGAAAGGCAAAGGGTCAGTCTTCCACCACTGAAAAGGAGCTCTGTGACAGTCTATAAACTGTTTGAGAAAACCATAGGAGACTCTGACCATGGACAAGCAAAGATTGCAAAAAGTACGCATTCATCCTGTCAGTCATCATCAGCGCTTCCAAGTTTAAGTCCCACTCAGCCACTCATACTTGTGTTGAGTAACCAGCAGCAACAACAACAACACAGATTATTGACATCCACAACCTATGATGGGTGCCTCTGCTGTGCTGGAAGTGCTGCACCTTTGACACCTAGTAGTAGTAGAAGTAGAATTGCATCAACATCTAGCCCGAGTAGTAGTAGCAGCCCCTCAGGAACCCCTTAGTCCATGAAGTCCACAGTATGGAGATACTTCACTCAGGAACCAAAAGCTATGACAGAGAAAGCCAGGCCAAATGTATTAATAACAGCATAGATGAGGAGGCCTGCCTCTCACCCGACTAACCCCGCTACAGTCCATAATGAACTCTGCTGCAAGACTAATCTACCTCACTCATCGCTTCTCTAACACCACACCCCTCTGTCAGTCCCTACACTGGCTCCCGTTAGCATACAGAGTAAAATTCAAAACTCTGGTGCTAACTTATAGAGCCCTCACTAACACTGCACCCCCCTATATCTCATCTCCCACTCCCGCCTACAAGACTTCTCCCGTGCTGCACCTGAGCTGTGGAATTCCCTCCCCCGCCCCATCAGACTCTCCCCCAGCCTTCAAATCTTCAGACGCTCCCTGAAGACTCACCTCTTCAGGGAGGCCTATCAACTGCCTCCATAAACATAATCGCTAAGATTCACCCCTTGCACGGACTACTGCACTCAACGGCACTTCTCACTCCCACCCACTTACTGGCATTTCATGTGGCAGGAGGCACTTAAACGCAATAGCACTTACTCCTTCTGTATCAAACCTACCTTCCTCTAGACTGTAAGCTCTCACGAGCAGGGCCCTCTGATCCTCCTGTTCTCCACATCTGATTGTACTATTTAATACCTCTGTATGTCTATTCCCAATTGTACAGCGCTGCGGAATTAGTCGGCGCTATATAAATAAAGAATAATAATAATAATAATAATGTGAAGAAGGGTTGCTACCATTTACAACACTTGGGACCACTGCTATAACCAATAAGTAATGTATATCAGTAATCTGAGAAAAAGGATAGCTTACGTTTGACACAAACATGATGAAAAAAAAATGCTGTAGGGGTCTATATATATATCCACACATATAAATCACACCATGCCAATCCCCCACCACCATGACCATACACATCTGCCACATTGTAGGTTGCACTTTTTTTTTATCTCTTGACATAATCATGAATATGTGCCAGTGTCACTTAAGCAGGAACACATTTTTCAAGGCGTATGTTGCTGTAGGACTCCCAATCTTGACTTTCAGATACTTATTTCTCTATTGCAGCCATCCGAAAAAGTAATATTGTGGTGGGAAATGTTTCACCATAGGAAAAACTGTTGTTGGAACTGGTGAAAAGTAGGAACATTTTGCCTAGGACGAAACTTTTGAAAAAAGAGAAAAATTGTGTACTTTTCTCACTTTTTGCCCAGTTTTTGCTAACACACAAACAATGAAGAAAGAACCCCCATACGCTCCTTTTGTGGCAATCGAATCAAAACTAAAAAATAACTTAACCACCGTAGGGGTAGTTTAAGCACCATCCCCAACTTGTAGTGCATGGCACGTGCACTCCTACATAGTGTAACACTAAGTATCATATACCATATGTGGGTATGGCTGCTGTAGTACTCATAATCTACCACAAAACGAATACAAACATGATCACCCAACCAGCTTCCTGTGGTCAGTAGAAATATCAAAGGCAACTATCATTATAAATCATGACAGAATCGATCCATTAAAGATGAGCCTAAACATCTTGCTGATCTCCTTGTGGCTACCCATGTTGCCCATTGCGAAGCAATGCGTTGGAGACCTCTCTAGCATGCTGAAGGTTAAAAACTCCTTTTAATTAATTGGGCGTTTTATTTCTCCCTTGTGGTTCAATTGGTTTACTCCAGAATTTCTTCAGTTTCTCTTAGTAAATTAGTCTCACAAACTTTTGCAACATGCAATTTCCTCACGGAGATTGATTTACTAAGAGGAACTGGGAGAGATCTAGGGAAATGCAACATCATCGTAGAAAACAAATCATCATTCCCATTGATTTAATGGGGCTTTTAATCACTTGAATGTAAAGCCCCTTTTAAATAAATGTACAGAAAACCTATCTACAATTTAATGGGTTAAAAGCCTAATTTAAATCAATGTGAATTTTAGATTCTTTAAATTTTTGGTTTGCCCCAAAATTGATCTAAGGTCTTGTATAACACCATGTACAGTTTTCTTGTCAATAAACCTGTTTACAAAAATGCAGCATTTCCTGAATCCAGGCATTTCTACAAGGGATAAAATATGTGCTAATGAGCGCTGCCTGCAGTGTTAGGGCACAGACAGGGCAAACAAACGTGTTTTTCTGCATTTCAATAACCTTTACAAAGATGCATTTTCACTTTTTCACTTTTATCTGAAATGCGGGGCTGTAATAATTAAGCTGACACCCAAAAGCGAATATCCTATCCTATCCTATATAATAATTCGCTAAGGATGTTTGTCAGAAGCCGGCATGCACAGTACAGACTGAGCGCGCTGTGGTTGATGCGGTGCAGGGCGCTCCAAATTCAGACCGGAGTCCTCTCTGAGCACCTTCTCCGTAACAGCCGTGGCCAGTCAATACTGCGTATGACTGCAGTGTCCCCAGTGTTGGCCCGTGTATACGGACTTTAAAACTAGTAACCTGATAATGCTTTTAAGTCAACAGGTTATAAATTGCCTTAGCTCAAATGCTGTTTTAATACAGAGGAAAGTTTAGATTGCTCATTATATGCCTGTTGGCCATATCCGTGTTAAAAATAATTTTCAACACAGATGTGGCCATCAGGCCATTATAAACATGGACTTACTTATTGACACACACACACATACACACATACAAACACACTTTTACACAAAATCACATAAATGCTAACAGAAACATGCTCACTCTTTCACATGCTCTCTCACACACACATACTCTTACACCATGCATACACTCAGTCTTACAATATAATCACATAAAATCTTACAGAAACATACTCACTCTTACACACACACTCTTTTTTACAACATGAAACATTGAAGGTTCTGATTGTTGCAGCTGCAAGATGTTGAAGGTGCATGATCTTCCTAACACTTAACACTTCTGTAATTTGGCGTATCATTTCATGTTGACAACATATTACATCGGGAAATGTATTTAACCTTATTGTGGATGGAGAAGAGAGATGTAGAAAGATATGATGCTTATAGCAAATAAGATAATATAACATTATTTAATACTTATAGAAAAGCGGTCTGTCTCGTAAAACCCTCCCCTTGGACTGGAAGAGTGTTGTCAACAATATGCGTATGCATCCCAATAGAGGGTGTAATTATAGGGTCATATGAAAAATCAGGATATTGTTCCAAAAATGGAGGTGACAAGGGGGACTCATCACTAAACACTTACTTTGAACCAAAACAATTACAAACAACTGTAGACACATGATTACAGAACAAGTTTCTGTTTGTAGGATACAGTGGATAACAGTCTCCCATAAAAATACCTGGTTTAGAGTTTGGATCATAAAGAGTCAATATAGTTCCTCCTCATCTAGCCCCATAGCATAACTCATGTCATCCTCCGAGACAAGTAAACATAGTGGTGCAATTATAGATTCCATGACTTACAATACTAGTGAGTCCATACCGTGGGCTGGAGGTACACATTTTAAAAACTTGCATAGTTTGATCTAAACATTTGTAACTTGGTTGGTCAAAAGAATTCAGCATATCCTTGTAAAACATTTGGAAGTTGTGTGGCATCAATAGTCCCTGATGGGATTGATTCCATTAGTTACATTGTGGCTTGGCATATGAAATCCTTCAAAATCAAAGGCACAGTCAGTAATGCATTCATTATTATCAGTAGTCCCTCATTAAGATATGTTGTTTTAAACATATAAGAGTTATGATGGTACATATTACAGGTCTTATAGTGTACTGCATAGTTATCATTATGAAAAGCAAGCTTAAGAAAAATATCTGCCTTTTAGGAATAATCCTCACAAAATAACAGCTTTTGAGTAAGAACATTTTGCTGATATTTATTATTCCTTCTTCTTTCCTTTAGGAAGAAAAATATTCCAATTTGCATAGGATAATAATAATAACAATCCCAATTTTAGTTATAAGTGGAGGTTTTAAATACCCAATAAAGTTATCTAAATTCCCAAAAATACCTCCACCCAGATAACTTAATCTTTGTCCCAGGTGAGAAATCATGTTACCTACAGTTGGTAAAAAGTGTTCCAATGACTATCCAAGATTATATGTCCAATGTGGAAAATCACCTTCATGCAAGTCTTCTCTATGTAGAGTTGAATGCACTGTCACACAGATACTGTCTCATGGTTGAGTCAAGAGTAATTATGTTTAGTAAAGAATGTGGACACGTAAGGGCTCTGCATTTTAACACTGGACATTTAAATGCTAAATTCCTCTTTGAAAGAGTTTGGTTCAAACCTGGAGGGGTTAAGATACATTCAAAACTTGAAACAGTTCTATTAACTGTGATAATAGAAGGAGGAATAATACAATTATCCCTGTTGTAATAGCTATATATGAGACATTTTCCAATGGTTACAAGAGAGTATAAGACCCTTGGATGGGGGGTTACAAGGATAGGGCAATTTGAACCAGTTCCACTGGTTCAACTGGGCAAATGATTAGTCACATAATGACATACTAGATAGCCTAGGTCTTTAGAATTACTAACAGTGAGATAGATATACTCATCACATTTTGATGATATATATTGGTAAGGTTGTTGTATTTGAACACCGTCTGGAGAGCTTATTAAATGTCCTATATTTTTTCTATCTGCCAATTGGTAGTATATACCTCACCAGGTATAAGTAATTCATAATAGACAGACAATTCCCATTTGCAATCATCTGAGATTTTTACCAGTCTATGTCTGAGTTCATTCACATTATAAATAGTCGCTTTTTGGCATGAGTCATAATTTCAGATTGTTTAGCTGTTAATCCAAGTTCTTCACTTTTACAGTTTATACTGTATGTACTTTCTCAGTCTCTAAAGTTAATCTCATCTCATAGCAGTCAACTTGTAAGTAACACTATAGCTTAGAATTCCTCACTGAGTAGGCTGACCAGACCTCCCCTTTAACCGGGGAAGCATAGGAGAAATGCATACTGCAGGACTGCATTGATTTCAGTGAAGTACTGCAAAATGGCTATTTCCTATGTGTTCCCGGTTAAAGGTGAGATCTGGTCAGCCTATCACCGAGGGCAGTTAAATCTGACATTGCAGTTGACATGAGAGTAACCATATTATCTCTTAATACTAATATTCCTCTCCTGAGTTCTTCATCATTGCAATCAGTTATGTGACCAACCATGGGCACTGAACCACTTAACAGGAGTCCTGTAGTTATTAAATCATCAGCATTATTAAATAGTTTTCTACCAACACCTTTATCCTTTTTACATTCATCAGTAGTAACTATATAATTGAGAATATTAGTTGCTAGGGGTGGGCGAAAATTTTCACCTCAAACCAAAATCATTGAACAATAGCACTCGACGCTTGGCGAATAATTCCCCAAAAAGTGATGTTTTTCCTCTTTTTCCACCTAGCTCATTCCATTGAAATCAATGGGAAGAGAAATTTTTCTACACGACATGAGAGTTTTCTCTACTTTTCTAAAACCATATAAAAGGCTGTCAGGCTCTTACAGCAGCCATTCTGTTTGTGAGAGGAGAGAGCAGCATGTTTTTGAGCTAGAGAAGATAGACAAATAAAGGAGAATTGAAGTTTAATTTAGGGAGTCATTTAGGTAGGACATTTGTTCTCTGAATTAGGGGAGCCTGGGGGAACTCTTGGGGAGAAGAAGAGAGAAAGGAAGCTGACCCCAAAACCCCCCAAAATTAGGTGTGGAGGGTTCTCTGTATTCCTTTATATTAGGATTACTGTATGCTCTAATAAACGTTCTAGAGGTATTTCTTCTCTGTTAGCTTTTCATATCTCCCTTATTCTCCTCTTTTTTTCTGTTCAGTTGTCCCTATGGGTTCTCCAGTGAGATCCTTACAAAGGAGAGTATAGGTATTTTTTAAATATTTCTAGGACTTTCTACATTCTGTCTCCCACTGGTACTTGCTGAATTTGTCAGTCTAGTTCCAGGATTAATCCTTGACCTTTAATGAATGGTTATAAGCATTCCCATAGAACCTCATGATTACTGCTACTATGCCACTTATTTTATTCATATGGCATAGCGTGTCAAATACTGTTTCTATTACATGAGTCTTTTTACACAGTCCCAATCTCTGGCATCCTCTAGGGTAAAAGATAAACCAGGAAATAGCAGAGCATTAACCAGGGCTTGTTTATGATGGAGTCTGGTGTAAGGTAAACTCCATCTAGTGCATGTGTTTTATCATGTTAAAAAGTCAATATCTGTATAGTTATTAGGTTTGTGACCTCTGGTAGCTCTAACACAGGAATACCTGTCTGGGAATGTTGTATGGCAGTAGGGATGATACCTGGAGGTACTCTTAAATTTTGTTCCAGGATAGTGTTCAATAATTTACTTTCCCTTGCTAGTAAATCATTGTGGTTTGGAGTATTAGGTGGAGGTAATTCACCATCTTGTGCTAATCCATATAGATTGCCCAGAAATTGTAAACCCTGTGTAGTGTATGTTAAAAAAATTTGTGTGTGTGTTAATTTCAAGCAACTGAGGGTTTTGTAGCATAATTTAGCCAAAGTATGTCTAAGCTGTCAATTTCAAGAGACTCCTAGATAGTGGTCAATTAAAATCGAATAAAACACTAGTTAAAATTACCCAGCTCATCACTCAAAAATCTAATACTTTTTTAGTAAGATTGACTCCCTTTTAAAGGGATAGTAATACTTCATTTTATCTTTATTTTATTTGGTAGGCATTAAAAAAACATGAAGAACGATGTAAGTCTTATCTCTCAAACCTTTATGGTTTGAGAGATATTCACAAGCAAAGTCCCCCCCCCGCCCCTTTTACCTAGTGTAAGCCTTCTCTTCTCAGATGTGGAATCCAGTCCACAGACCAGACAAATAACAGAAGGGGACAATCTTCTTCCAATGAGAACAATGAGAGCCCGGCCCCCCTTGACAAGTTTTTCAGGTTTTTCCCTTATCTTAATTGAAGATTGTCCCTCTCTGCAGTGTACCTGGGCACCTCCCTTCTGATCTGGCTGAACAGTGTTACATCAGTAAAAGAGGCAGGAGGGGAATACTTTGTAATTGAATTACTCTTGAACTACAACTTTGACAGAATTGAAATAACACTCTCCAAAGTCCAAATACTATAATAATTAATTAGAACTGCTTTTATTATGAAACGTTACTATCCCTTTAAATAGGAAGGGTTTACAGTAGGTAGGTGAAGACCCAAGAGGAGTGAATACTACACCAGCCTCTTTAACTTATTAACTTATATTAGTTAATATAAGTATAATAATAAGTATTCACTCTAAAGACGTAATATGTGTGTCTGTGTATAACTGTTAGAAACGAGAAGGGGACTCATTGATTTCATCCCCCCCCACTACTTGCGGCTGACATTTTCTGTGTAACAAGGATTTCTTTAGCCACTGTAGAATATACAAAACTTTTGAGTGGTGGATTGGGTAATTTTAACTAGTGTTTTATTAGGTTTTAATTGACCACTATTTATACATTTCCACAAAAGAACTTTATTAAGTCTAATTTTATTTTTTATTTTATTTTATTTATTATTATTTTTTTTTTTTTTTATAGCTTTGATTTATATATGTAATGGATAGGACTCTCTTGAAATTGAGGTACCTTGACGTGGTAAGAGAGATTAGACATACTTTGGCCAAACTATGCTACAAAACCCTCAGTTGTCTAATATCAACATATACACAGGTATATAATATACACTAGACAGGCTTTACAATTTCTGGGAAATCTATATGGATTAGCCCAGGAATATTTGTTCTTTTTTTTTTTTGTTCTTGTTCTAGGTTTAAAGGGATAGTAATACTTCAAAATTACTATCCCTTATATTGAAACCCTTCAAAAACTGAATTAAATGCCACCAGTGGCATCTCTCAAACCTTTATGGTTTGCGAGATAGCCGCTTTTAAACTTCGCTCTCCCCTGACGTCATCACTCTTGCTGCAGCAGGGAAATCTGGTCCTGGGACCGGTGGAGGCTCTTCAGCAGAGCTGAGATCTCGTTATGGAAGACAAGATCCTTCACTAAAATGGTCTTCTACGTGTGCTTGGTTACCAAGCACACGTAGAAGACCATTTTAACGAAGGATTGTTTCTAATATAACGAGATCTGAAGTGCCTCCTCTTGATTCAATGAACAGATTTCCCTGCTGCAGCAAGAACGCTGACGTCAGGGGAGAGGTAGGGGAGAGTGATGTTTAAAAGTGGCTATCTCTCAAATCATAAACATAATAACATAGTAACATAGTAATTTAGGTTGAAAAAAGACTTGCGTCCATCTAGTTCAACCTTTTCCTATTCCTATTTACCATCGTTGATCCAAAAGAAGGCAACCCTCCCCTCAATTAGCAATTTAAAATTCTGCCTTGAATGGGGGGTGGGGGAATTCCTTCTTGATTCCAAATGGCAATCAGATTTCTCCCTGGATCAACAAGCCCCAACTAAATATTCATCCCAATACTAACGTACATAGCCCTCTATGTTATGCTCTTTTAAATAAGTATCCAGGCCCCTTTTAAAGGCATCTAATGTATTCGATAACACCACCTCCTCAGGCAGTGAATTCCATACCTTTATTTTCCTTACTGTAAAGAAACCCTTCCGCTGTTGTAGATGAAAGCTCCTTTCCTCAGGTCTAAGTGGGTGACCCCTCGTCCTTTGTACTGTTCTGTTAATGAACAGGTCTTTGGAGAGCCCTTTGTATGGGCCCTGAACATATTTATATAGTGTTATCATATCTCCTCTAACACGCCGTTTCTCTAGTGTGTACAAGTTTAACTTTTCTAGCCTTTCTTCATAACTAAAACTTTCCTATTCCCCTTACTAGTTTTGTAGCCCTCCTCTGCACTTTCTCTAGTTCCATAATGTCCTTTTTCAGAAAGGGCGCCCAGAATTGAACAGCATATTCTAGGTGGGGTCTTACCATGGACCTGTAAAGAGGCATAATAATATCTTCCTCCCTTGAGTCAATACCCCTTTTAATACATGCCAAAGGTTTGAGAGATGTCACTGGTGGCATTTAATTCAGTTTTTTAAGGGCTTCAATATAAGGGATAGTAATTTTGAAGTATTACTATCCCTTTAATCCTCGTTTGGGGATTTGGTGAATCCCTTCATTTCTTGCTGCATCCCATATCTCATTCACTAAGTATCACATCTTTATTTATAGTATATATGTATATTAATTGTGTCTTAGAGCTGTGAGTTTTTCTTTCTTTTTTGCATATAAATTAGACCTAGGTGAGACCCAAGTTTCTCCTAAAGTTAAAGGACCTAATGCGCCGTGGTATATTAATTGGGTTCCCCAATGGTCTTATTGATTCCTCACATATCATATTAAAAATCATATGTCATGCAGGATTATAATATAATTCCTGATATACATTTTCCATGGTATATGGTAATAGTGATTATCAAAATTCTAGATAAATGAATAATTGTGGTCACACTGC
Organism: Rhinophrynus dorsalis; assembly: GCA_037306005.1. NCBI lineage: Eukaryota > Metazoa > Chordata > Amphibia > Anura > Rhinophrynidae > Rhinophrynus > Rhinophrynus dorsalis. The sequence continues at coordinate 490,434,760 of CM074721.1, forward strand.
AAGTCTTGTTGTGACATACTACCAAAGAAAAAGAAGAAAAAGAGGTAGAGATAAACATACTATATTACTCACTACTAGTATAGTTTATTCATTAGAATAATCATTCTCTCTATAAACACAAGTTCATTGTATCACTATTTACCAGTATAAAAGATCATAAAATATAACCTGTAATTAGTAACGTAAAATAGTACATTTATGTGTTTCACACCGACAATTATTTGGTGAATTAAAAATTCTCCGGTGTATTAACCCTATACGCAGAGTATCCTATAATAACAGAGCTCCTTTCATTCAAGTGTTACTATCACCTGCAGCACTTTCTTAAAGGGATAGTAATACTTAAAATGTAAAAAAATATATGTTGTAGGGTTTATCCCACTAAGTAAAACAAGAGTACTTCCACTGCTGAGAGATATTTTATTAAAAAATTTAACAACTCAAACTTGAATTTTTTAGGTGCAATATCACAGTGGCCTGGAATTGTACAGTGGCGCTGTTGTTACACCATCTTATTGCACCTAAAAATTCAGCTTTGAGCTGTAATAACTTTTGAATAAAACTCCTTTCAGCAGTGGGAGTACCCTTTTTTTACTCAGGGGAGTAAACCATGTAACATATTTTTTTACATATTAAGTATTACTATCCCTTTAAATCATATGTAAATCTGGATGAATTCCTACAGTGACATAATGTTCACTTTGTATAAAGTTTCCCAATATGCATTTTAATTAAACATATATTGTTATTGGCTTATTGTGGCTCATATAATGTTATGATAACCAGGTGTATTCCAAATATAATAACTCTTGTGAAATTTAAAATAAAACCCTTTAAATAATTTTGTTATTGAAATGATCACTTACATCTACAGAATCGAAAGAGTTGTTGATACGTTAACCCTTCAAATGCTGTGTGTTAATTGATACTATTCACATAACATTACAATGATAACACTGCTCCTTAATCGGGATATAGTGTTTAATTTTCTTCCATGTACTCTTGATCTCACATGTGATATTGATATATGTATTTAGATATATAGGAGGCAAATATAGTTTTTGATACCTTTTATTGGCTAACTAAGCAGATTTAAATGCAAGCTTTCAAGACCTTAGGTCTCTTCCTCAGGCAGGTTACCTGTTTTTAGATCTATATGCACTGTAGACAGCTTCCTTTATTATATTTATTCCAGGTTTATGTAGACTGGCCCATAAAGTGTGTAGTTTGTTTAAACTGCAAGTATAGAATGATAAGCTTAAAGTGATAGTAATACTTCGTTTTAGCTTTATTTAATATTGTAGCCATTTAAAAAACATTAAGAACGGAGAACGGTAATAGTCTTATATCTCAAACCGTTATGGCTTGAGAGATATTCGCAAGTAAAGTTTCCCCCTGACTGACGTCAGCACTCTATCTGACAGATTTGGAATCCTGTCTGCAGACTGGCCGGCGGCTCTTCAGCAGAGATATAAAAATAACTACTTCATTGGAATGGTTTACAAAGTGTGCCCGGTTTGCAAGCATACTTTGTAGATCATTCCAATGAACTAGTTTTTTATATCTTGCGATATCGGCTCTGCTGAAGAGCCGCCAGCTGATCTGTTGTCAGGATTCCAATTCTGTCAGAGTTGTAGTACAAGAGTAATTCAATGACAAAGTATCCCCCTCCCGCCCCTTTTACTGATGTAACATTGTTCGGCCAGATCAGAAGGGAGGTGCTCAGGTAGACTACAGAGAGGGACACTCTTCAATTAAGATAAGGGAAAAACCTGAAAAACTTGTCAAGGGGGGCAGGGCTTTCATTGTTCTCATAAGAAGAACATTGCCCCCTTCTGTTATCTGTCTGGTCTATGGACTGGATTCCACATCTGAGAAGAGATGGCTTACACTGGATAAAAGGGGCGGGAGGGGAAACTTTGCTTGTGAATATCTCTCAAACCATAAAGGTTTCAGAGATAAGCCTTATATCGTTCTTCATGTTTTTTTAATGCCTACAAAATAAAATAACGATAAAACGAAGTATTACTATCCCTTTAACCTCCATGTGACAATTATTAGTAGTGTTTTGCAGCTGAAAGGCAGCTTTGTCAGGGGCTACAGTGGAAATTATGCAATTTCTGGCTCTTTTTATATTTAATAAAGTAGCCATCTTTATTGATGTCACTGCCTACATAATAGAACCCAGCTTCTTGGAATTAACCTCTCGGGTTCTCAATTTATTGGCAGGTTTAGATTCTCTAGAACCCATTATTACCAATTGCATACTTAAGATAACAACTTAATATTAACATAAAGCACTTAATACATAGATAACTATATATTTTTATTGTTAGGAGTCCAATCTTACATTATTAAAGTCTGCAATAAAGTCTCACTGCCCTTTTCTTGATTTCCTATTGATTTAGCAGAAATATGTTGATTTTATTTCTGATAGAGATACCTAATACATACATACATAGTTTGGCTGTCATTCTTTATTAATCAAAGATTGTTATTAATCTCAATTATTTAAAAAAAGGGAGTTTTTATTCACATTTAAGATTTAAAATAATATAGAAATTACTCTTTATTAATGCTTGATAAAAGGATTAAAAGTAAATCCCTCATTTAAGTCTTGGGGACTTGTCATTCCCAGTTTAAAAATCCACTTGTCCTCAAGACATAGTAGTTTGTGATTAATATCCCCTTCTCATGGTTTCAAATGTTGTATGCCCTTAAACTTTATGACCTTTGGACTCCCATTATGGTGATCAATGACATGTTGTGATACAGGTTTTTCCCGCTTGCTTCTAATGTCACTAAGATGTTTCAGTATCCTTGTCATAAACTGTCTTTTGGTTTTTCCTACATAGAGCTTGCCACATACACATTCCAAAAAATATATGGCTCTGGTGGTTTTACAGTTGTAAACTCTAGTAAATCATTTTTTTGTTCCATTTTGACTCTGAAAGGTTTCTATTTATTGAATTGCAGGCATGATAAGAGCGACATGGAAAAGTTCCTTTCACTGTTGATTTCAACCAGTCACATTCTTTTATAGCAGATCTATTTTAACGGCTATGTACCAATATGTGTTTCAGGTTTTACCCTCATCTGTATGTTAAAGAAGGTTTATTAGATAATACCTCTGCTAAAGCCTTGTCTGATCTTAATATGTGCCAATGTTTTTCAAGTATTTCCTTAATTTGTAGATTTTGGTTTGCAAGCATACTTTGTAGACCTTTCCAATTAAGTATTTACTTTTAAATATTGCTATTTTGGCTCTGTTAAAGATCCTCCGCCGGTCCCTGGACCAGATTCTCCTGCAGTCAGCTAGAGCGCTTACGTCAGGGAAGGGGGGGGCTTTAACTGTGAATATCTCTCAAACCATAAAGGTTTGAGAGATGGCACCGGCATCGTTTGAGTTATTTTTAATGACTACAAGATTCAATTATTTTTAAATGATACAATACTATCCCTTTAAGCTGTCTAAAGCATTCAGATTCATATTTTCATATTCATCAGCATTCATTAAAACAATGCTTCCCCCTTTATCTAATGGTCTTATTATCAGTTGGGGACACTTGGCAAGATCATTTAAAGCTCTTTGTTCTTCTTTAGTTATATTGTTTACTTGAGATACTGGTCTTAATAGCTGTGCTGAAAGTTTCTCCAAGTCTTTAGTGACCAATTCAAAGAATAACTTGTACATGTATAGAAATATTCACTAGTGGAATAAACTTAGTATTCTTTTTTCAGGTTGGTAAACAAACCTCTAATGCTTGTTCCAGATTCTTGATTATCCTCTAATAATGACAATAGTACTTTCAAGTTCTCTTGATCTGCTTGAGTTGTTCTACCTGATTTTTGTTGTTGGATGAAATACTTGTGTAACACTAGTTTTCTAGTGAAAAGGTTCACATAATTTACCAATTCAAACACGTTCATTTGTTGTTTTGGCAAGAAAGTGAGACCTTTTCTCAAAGTAGAGAAATGAATTTCTGATAACGGATAATTCAAAAGATTGATAATTTTGAAGTTGTCTGTCCTTGGTTGTTCCCCTTGTACCCCCATTTGTTCCTGTCTCTTTGATGTCAGGGAACCCATTAACTGTTCCAATCCAGGACGTGCCTTGCTCTAAAAAAATCCTGTTTTTCACTTGGTTGCTATTGGTATTGCGTTTATGATCCTCAGGTTTATTTTTCTTAATTCTTGTTGAACTTGATCCTATATCAGAATTAGAAGCTTCTGTCTCAGATTCTGTACAGTTATTCATATGCTCAGTTTCTCAAATTCTCAATTATTTCTTTGGTCTCATAGATTTTGCCTTGTTGGAAATCTTTGCTATATCTCTTACATTTTTTAAATGTTCTATTTTTAGGTCGATCGCTAATTTATCAATATTATTCTTTAAATGTTCCTCTAAATTATTGAATGCAGGATCATTTTTATCTAATGTTGTTTTTAGTTGTGTTTCTACCTTGCTTTTAGTTTTGTCTAACAGTTCTTTATCTTTATCAATTATTAATTTACTTAGCTCTAGAGATCATGTTGTTAACCCCTTAATGACCCTTGACGGTCATAGCACGTCATGGGTAAATCTGAATTAACGACCCATGACGTACTATGACCGTCATGGAATACCGAGCTCCCCCGGCGGCTGCACGCCGTTTGGGGAGTCCGGAATCTGAATTTAAAAAAAAAAATGCTCCGTGGTCCTTTAGTGATCACAACGCACCCACGCGGCCTGTCGTTAAGGGGTTAAAGTGTCATTCCAACTTTTAATGAATGTCATATTAGCTGGGATGAGACTGATTCTAAGACCTCTCTGTATTATTTTATTCTCTACATAACTTTCTAAAGTGGTTATATCCCACCAGAGCCTCGTTTGTATGTGCATTATTAAATATGTATATGTGTCATCTGTGTTAGTATCTATTGAAAAGAGATTCCGGGCTTCTGTTTGCCATTTGGAAAAATCTATGGGTTCTGAAAGAAAACCTGCCATATTATTTTACATTTCTTCTGTTATTAATTTCTGTTTGAAAGATGATCACTATTGAATTATGACTGAACTTATAAAACACAAAACTCCATGTTATATGATAATAGTGATTATCAAAATTCTACATTAAGGAATAATTGTGGTCACACTGCATGTCTTGTTACATATTATCAAAGGAAAAAGAACAAAAGAGGTAGAGAGAAACAAACTATATTAGCCACTTCTAGTATGGTTTATTTGTTAGAATAACCTTTGTCTCTATAGACACAAGTTCAGTGTATCAGTAATTATCAGTATAGTAGATTGTAATGGAAACCAAGGATGCCACGTTGACCTTGGCCATCGTGCAGGGTTTCCCACTCCTTGATGCAGTTACAGGAGGGTAGTCGTGCCGGTCTCACTGAAACTAAGTGTAGTGGAATGGGGGTCAAAGAGGACCCTTTAAACCATTCCCAGCATAAAGGACAGCACATTCTTGTAGTTACAAAATGAACACACTTTATTCGGGGACATGGGGACATTTTTATACAGTATAAAAAAGAACAAATAATCATATTTCAGTCTTGCCGCTCCAATATCCAACCAATGAGGAATCAAAACAGCAAGTGACACCAACAATGGGACCAATCCGTGCCCGTCTGTATTCTATTCATAGACAGCAGACTAATTGAATCTTGTCACACCAGCTCCCCATGCTAGGCTGTGTTTACATTAGTTTTGTGAGTGCACCTGTGGATGTGGTGTAATGTTAAATTGTTCATTCACCCAAAAGCCATCCTCCTGTATTGGTCCCATTCTCAAAGACACTGTAGATGGAGGAGTGCCTTAGGATGTATGAGTAGTGACAGCTGCCGGGACCACGGACAACATACCAATTCCAAACACCCAGTTACACCATAAGATCAATGGTTCCTTTACCTGTAGATCATGCAATGTAATATACCTTATCATGTGTGCAAAATGCCCAACAGCTCTGTATGTGGGAGAAACTGGACAAGCACAACATAAGAGATTTAATTCCCACAGATCCAGTGTTAATAACAAAAAGACAGAGACACCAGTGGGAGAACATTTTTGTCAAAATGGGCACAGTGTCAGGGATATTAAGTTAACTGTATTGATGGGACTGTTCCGAACTCAGAGGGCAGAAAGGTATGGGAGGTCAAATTAATGTTAAGATTTAATGCAATTTGTAGTGGTTTAAATAGAGATAAAGAGTTTTTGTCACATTACAATTTAGTTGATTGACATTTCCAACAGACCCAAGAGCATCGTAAATGCCTCTAAAGCCTCAGAGGAAGAGTGCATTTTACCACTGACTGATCAAAGTATCTGGATCTGGATTGAGTTCTCTTATCTGATTTCCATGCTAAACAATGTGATGTGTACTTGTATTTAAGAGAGATGTTTTCATATTTATCTGTATAACATGCCTGAGGAAGAGACCTATGGTCTTGAAAGCTTGCATTTAAATCTGCTTAGTTAGCCAATAAAAGGTATCAAAAACTATATTTGCCTCCTATGTTACTGTAAGACTCACAGCTTTTACTTTCAGATATTTATTTCTCCACTTGAGCCCTCAGAAGAAGTAAAATTGCGTTGGGAAATCATGCAGTCATAGAAAACAATAAAAAAATGGCAAAGTTCTTGAAGGAAATGTATTGGATTTGGCTAAAAGGCTGAATTTGTATTTATTTTCTATGTGCTGGAATTTCTGTGAAAAAAGCAGTAAATCGTTTTTCCTGTGAAAATTCCCTTAGGGAATTTTTCTGACTTTTTTTTTTTGCTGTACCCCCTGACTCTCCAAAAAGTCAACAGGAGGACAGCCAGTCACAGACACGCAATATATCCACTCCACTCAGTGTGCTGCTCACAGCCTAGGTGAGCCTCAATGTGGTCAATCGTCATTGGCTGGTTGGGGTGCGTGTGGTGTGAGACAGCAGGGACATCGGCGCTGCACTGTACGCATGTGTGACTTCTGAGTTCTGAGACTGAGTGAGTAGACTCAGGGGTAGGACGCTATATAACTGTGAAATTGAAGTTTATTTTTTCCCTCCTCTTCCTATTTTCTTCCATCTCAAGGAATAGGGCTGTAAATATGCACTCTGGTTCACAATCTGTCTGTAGACACCAACCAAGTGTAAAAGCATAACTGATATTTAGACTAAATATCAATTATGCCCTTACACTTGGTTGGTGTCTACAGACATACTGTAAATCAGAGTGCATATTTACATCCCTGGTGACCTGAGCTCTGTCTACGGACATAAGACCCCACCATCATATTTACTAGCTGAAATAATATGAGGGGCATAAAAGGGCAGATCTGGGGGGGGGGGGGGGGCGGCAGAATTAGGTTTTGCCTAGGGTGGCAAAAATCCTTGCACCAGCCCTGAACCTACTACAAACAAAATTGACGCTGTTATTACAAGGCGACATTTTAAATGTGCCATTTTGACTTAAGCAACATTTTAAATGCTCAGTTGAGAAGATTCACTTTTGCTATTTGTCAGTTCAGTAGGCTACTCTTTTTTATTTGGACTAACAGTTTATAAAAACCTCTCAAAAGCTTGTTTTAAAAGAAAATTTTCGTCTCAAACTGAAATCTGCGAATAATGGCACTTTCCGCTTGGCGAATAACTTCCCACGAAAAGTGCTGTTTTTCCGCTTTTTCCTGCCTTTTTCGCCTATTGAAATCAACGGGAAGAAAAATATTTCTCCACCACATAAAAGTTTTCTACAGCCATATAAAAGGACGTCAGGCTCTCACAGCAGCCATTTTGTGTTTGTGAGAGGAGAGAGCAGTACCTTTTTTGAGCTAAATGAGACAGAGAGGGGGATTGAAGTTTAGTTTAGGGACTCTTTTAGGTAGGACATTTGTTCCGTTAGGAGAGTCAGTGGGGCGGAGGAAGGGAGGAAGGAGTTTGACCCCAAATACTCCAAAATTCCATGTGACTGACTGGCAAGACACAGGCAGCTAGGGACCTGTTTGCTTGCTGATCTTGCTGTTATTGTCTCTGTGCTGGGTGGGGAACTCTGGGTAAAGACATTGTTGATTTTGTTTTTCAGTTATAATTTATTTTGGACATACTGTGATAAGACAACAGGGTGGACAAGTTAAAAAAAAAAAAAAAAAAAAAATATATATATATATATATAAAAAAAAAATAAAGAACAAAATATATTAGGTGACACTGACAGACAGCTGACTGGGCTTAGGTAAGGCATCATACAGCTCCATCAGTTGTGTTGTGTACCGTACAGTAAAAAAAACACAGTGTAGTTGCGTAATGTCCAGAAAACGACCAAGGAGAAGGGGAGGGGTGGAGTAGTGCAGGGATGTGAAAATAAAGTAGTAGTTCGAAAACTGACTGCAGCAATGGTTGCTGCAGCGTGTGTAATCAATGATGATGATCCCTCTACTCCAAGGGAGGATGCAGTTTGTCAAGGTCCCAGCAAAATTAGTTCCAGCACCACTAGTGTCAGTAGAAATAAAGAACCATATAAGAAGAACACTGAAGATGACAACAAGTCTCATTCAAGTGTTGATGATGCTGGCAACAGCATAATAGAGGAAGGTGTAGCAGCTGAACCACCTGCTGCATCAGATAGTGAGACAAACAAGCACCTTTTACCTAGTGTAAGTCATCTCCCCTCAGATGTGGAATCTGGTCCACAGACCAGACAGCTCACAGCAAGGGACAATCTTCTTACTGTGAGAACAATTAAATCCCTGCCCCCATTGATAGGTTTTTCAGGTTATACCCTTATACTAATTGAAGATTGTCCCACTCTGCGATCCACCTGGACACCTCCTTTCTATTCTGAGGTGGGCAGTGTTACATTAGTGAAAAGGGGAGGGAGGGGGATACTTTATCATTTAATTACTCCTGAACTACAACTCTGACAGTATTGAAATAATACTCTCCATGTCCCAAGTACTATGAAGATTAATTGGAGCTACTTTTATTATGAAAAATTACTATCCCTTTAATCAGTTTGCAACATAACTCCTCCAATTTTCTTTTGGACATATAGTCCTTCTAAGTGGTTTTTAATTTATTTAATATAATGACTTACCTAGGGAGGCGTAGTTCAAAAACCATTTAGTTACATCAATGTATTGATTTTTTTGCTTACATTTTATCTCCAGCTACTTGCTTCAGTTATAATCTGATAACAACTAAGCTCCCTTAACAGTCATTCATGTATTTTGCATCTCATTGCTAGCTGTGCAGAGGTGTGGAGGAGACTTTTTTTCCCAAAATTCCCATTCATTTAAAGTGACAGTCAACCACCTCTTTGAATGTACATACGCTGCAAGTTCAGAACTGATAAAGTTAGATTTTCTATATACATTTTGTTATTTTTCATCTTCACTTACTTTGACACTTTATGTTCCTGAGTTTGTTAAAGGGATAGTAATGTTTCACAAAAACAGCAGCTCCAATTAATCTTCATAGTATTAGGGCCATGAAGAGTTTTATTTTAATACTGTCAGAGTTGTAGTTCAAGAATAATTTAATTATAAAGTATCCCCCTCCCTCCCCTTTTACCTAGTGTAAGCCACCTCCCTTCAGATGTGGAATCTGGTCACTTGACCGGACAGATCACGGCAAGGGACAATCTTCTTACTGTGATCAAAGGAAAACCCTGCCCCCTTGACAGGTTTTTACCTTATGCTCACTGAAGACTGTCCCTCTCTGAGATTCATCCGGACAGTCTTGCTGCTCTGAGGTGAGCAGTGTTACATCAATAAAAGGGGTGGGAGGGGAATACTTTATCATTCAATTACTCTTGGACTACAACTCTGACAATTTTGAAATAACACTCTCCATGGCCCAAATACTATGAAGATTAATTGGAGCTGCTGTTTTTGTGAAACATTACTATCCCTTTAAATTAACCCTTCCATTGGTATTTTGCAGGGAGAGTGATACAATGTTGCACTATTCCTGCAGCAGAAAAGTCTACTACAGCACACAGATCACTCCACTCCATGCTGAAGGTATAGTGCAACAATGTATCATTATGCCTGGTTTCATGCACCCTGACAGAAAGCTCTTTGGAACCAAAAGTTCTGGAGATCTTTGTCAGGGATATAAAAGCATAAAAATATAGGTAAAGATGAAAAATGAAAGTAGTCAATATGACTATACATATTATACACATGCAAAATATGTAAAGTGAAAAAGGTGGATGACTGTCACTTTAAGTAAGACTTTTAACCCCTTGAATGCATGATGTGTCTCTAATGTATGGGGAGGTTGTTTTTTTCTCTACAGTGCAAATGGTTTGCTTAAAATGTCTTATCTATCTTATCTTTTCTTCTGTGCACAAGACAGTACAGCTTGTATTTTTTCATTTTTTTGTTTCTAGTTTATTTTGAGCTGGTCATATAGAATGAGAGCTACATAAGTGTGTAATTTTATAAAATATACTGTAAAATTGCGTAGAGTTTTTATTACATTTTTTCCTCTCCACCTATTTTTTTTTTAACACATTTATGCCCCTGAATCCTGATAGTGAGCTACCAGAATTTCAGTTCTCAGATAGTTTTCTGGTCGATAGACCATCAAATCATTATGTAATACAATGGGGAGGGTTATGCACTATGGAGTGATAAAGAGGTGATAAAGTGGAGATGACTTTTCCAGTAATATCACTTCTCCAATTCCTATATTATTCTATAGAGCCTATGCACTAAGATCTCCATATGAAGAAATCTTAGTGCATTGGCTCCACCGAATAACATGGGAATTGGAGACATGATATCCCTGTAGAAGGGATCTCCAATTTATCACCTCTTTATCTTGCCTTAGTGCATCTCTCTGAATGTTATGCTGTCCCTGCAGCACTAAATTTTGTGTGTGATGTAATAAAATGTTACAATCTCCCTGCAGGACTGAATGCTCTGTGTGATGTAATACAATGTTACACTCTCCCTGCAGGACTGAATGCTCTGTGTGATGTAATACAATGTTACAGTCTTCCTGTAGCACTGAATGTTCTGTGTGGTGTAATACAATTTTACACTCTGTATGCAGCACTGAATGCTCTGTGTGTTACCATATAAAATTATAGTCTATTTGCAGTACTGAATTATCTGTGTGATGTAATACCATGCTAGTCTCTCTGTAGCACTGAATGTTCTGTGTGATGTAATACAATGTTACAGTCTCTCTGCAGCAGTGAATACTCTGTTTGATGTAATACAATATTTCAGTCTCCCAACAGCATTGAGTAGTCTGTGTGATGTAATACAATATTACAGTCTTCCTGCAGCACTGAATGCTCTGTGTGATGTAATATAATACATATTATAGTCTCCCTGCAGCATTGAATACTATGAGTGCTTTCTTTTTCTACATTATTTCAGTAATTCACAGTAAAAAATGGACTCTCCGGGGCAGATCCGGAGAGTTACCAGGTATGGCTATAAGTGTGACAGTTATTTAAGAGACCAGTTGCAATACACAGTGTCATTTGGACAAACTCGATCTTTGTGACAATGTATTGCTAGTATCCCTATTTTGTAACCATCATGCATAATACCATGATTAGAAAATTGGTAGTCTCAAACATTTTTGAAATCCCATGGCACTCTGCTGTTGTATATATATTTAAATATATATATATATATATATATATATATATATACACACATATATATGGAACAGTTCAAATACGAAAAAACATTCTCAGGGCTTCTTGTTGCGTGCAAATAGCAGTTGAAATGGATTCAATAGATCGACGTTTCGGTTAACGCTGTAACCTTCATCAAGATCTATTGAATAAATTTCAACTATTATATGAATGCAACAAGAAGTCCTGAGAGTGTTTTTTCATATTTGCACTGTTTTACATACAAATGGCTTGATCTATAGCACCCGGACATTTATCTATAGAATGTAACAGAGACTGATGTGAGTTGGAATTTGGAGACAGAGGAAGAGCTATATTTACTCCACACCTGCACTGCACGCTTAAAAACAACTATACCCTAACCCCTTGAGCACCAGCTGCTATGGAACTCAAACAACATTTTTCAATTATGTGCTCATTTTTGTACAATGTGTTTTGGGGTCCCGGGACCCCTTTATTTTCTTGAAAACTCTACATCCTCCTCTGCTCAGGATGCAGAGATGGTAAAATAACATTAACTGTCCAAATATGTACTTAAGACCATTTGGCCTTATATTCAATGAATGTTTATTGTTTAATACATTTAACCCATCTTTTGTTGGACTTAGTGGAACCCATTAATTGAAACACATTTTCAGCCAATCTGACAATGGAGGGTTTAGTGGTGGGACCGGTGAGCTAGTAAGGAATGTGGTGGTGGTGGTGGTGGTGTCTGTTCATTTATTAGCCAGTTAATACCTCTGATGCCAGACATAACTCATCAATACCCTGCAAGCTGATTGACATTGAAGGGTTTAAGGGGGACTTGTGTGAGTGTGAGGAGGGAGGTTAGATGTGAACGAGGACACTGCAGGATCTGTGGTGGTCACTGCCTTTTGAGACAAAAATGACTTTTCCCAAAGTTGGTAGCTCTGAGCTGCTAATCCTGACTGGAAGGCCTATGCGGACATATAGGGAGCCTTGAAAAGGTCATTCTTCTAATTTGATAGCAAAATGACCATTTGCAATGCTATTTTGTGCTGTTGTGGTATATAAACTGAACTGGAAAATGTATTATACTGTGGCAATGGAATGGCAGAAGTAGGAAAAAGGCTGCAAAAAGGCTCTTTTTTTCACTTTTCCAATTAAATTTCCTGTCTGATGGAATCTTGGCCTAAATAAGTGGGAATTTGGGAAATGTTCTCATTAGTGCAGTTAGTTTGCTTAAGATTTGCACATTCCGCCTTTATTATACTAACCCTTTGAATCACAGATTTTTATCAGCAGACAAGACCAAACTGGCCTGTCCAGTCTGTCCATTTTCTTATGTGATTAGAATACCCAGTCTTACATACTTCTCAGAATAGACATGTCTATCCCAGGGACTTCTGAACTCCCTAACAGAATTAGTCCCTACCAAATACCACCTCTGCTGGGAGGCTGTTCTATGAGTCTGTCACACTTTCTATAAAGGATTACATATATACACAATGCTTCGGAGTCTTCCATCTAATTTTAGATCTAGCATTTCTCTTTTCTGAAATACTTCACTTTATTAAATATCATAATATATTTAAAGTTTTCCATCATATCACTTCTCCCCCTTCATTCCTCCAAGCTGTAAATATTAACCCTTTCAATGCATTGCTTAATCCCCTAGGCATCTTATAGAATAGCAGGAATTGTAGAGTTACAATTATCTTAGATTTATCACCATATTATCACTCCTTTGTGCATCTCCCCCATGGCCTTACAACTTAACTCTACCCCCCCCCATGTGTTTTGCTTATTAAATCAGACATGACATCATAATTGACATAATCAATGACATATTGATAACAACAAATATGAAATCACAAATGACGTTGATTGTATCACTAATGACAGTATCAGTGGCATAACTGGGGATATGACAGATATCAGTAACATCATAAATAATCTCTGTGACATTAACAGTTACACTACATGATAGAAAACAACTGTAGCTTTAGTGTTGGGTGATGTTTTGCAGTACTCTCACTGAGTTAGGATTTGTAGACATCTTATTCTGTTATTTTAATGTGCTGTTGGTGCAGTTTTACCGTTGCACTGTTTTGTATCAGTCTTATTAAATTACGATTGTGTAAAGTGTTAGTATTTAATGACATTCTGTAGAATGAGAATGTACAGTCTGATTGTCAGTATTGTACTTTAGTGTTGCCGCTGGGTCCTGATCTGCTTTGGTGGAAGGTTAAACAAGAGGAGAGTCAGTGCTGGTTGCTGTGTTATAGTTTCTCTGATGCAGTATTAGTGGGTCATTTGTCATGTCACCTGTGATGCCTCTGATAAGATAATTTGTAATGTAATCAATGATCTTTGTATATAAAAAAATTATGTAACAGTATTTAATTTTTATATCATTTTTGTGTGTGTTTATCTTGTTATTTTTACTCTATTTTGTGTAAATATGTAAGGTCTTACTGTAAAAGCTTTCCATAAAGCATGTCGCAGAAATGAGACTAACACCGATATGTAAACATCTTCCTAATACATCTTTACTATAAGCGAAGCATCATGAGGGACCTAAAGTGTTCTGGGAGTCTCTGTGACTGATATAGAATCCCCACTGGACCCCTGTTGCAAGTTCAAAGCAGCAGACAAATTTCCATAGTTTGAAAGTTGCAATTCTCCCTTTATTCCTTCTGCAAATGCTCATGATCTACAGGGTTGGTTTTTTCACTCGACACTTATGGGAGAGGAAACAACATGGCTGTCATCTTCATTGAAGCCCACTTCCAGTGATTTCGTGGGAACTAAATTTCCATACCTGCAAGGTAACACCCTGCACTTATAAAGCCCCTTCCCCCTAACCTTATTGCCACTTTAATATGTAATAACTTCCAAAATACACAAATTACATTTTATTGTTTAACCCTTTGAGTGCCAGGGAGGTATCCAATGCATTACGTTAATCTGGCTTGGATGTGTCACAGTAATGCAACTGCCTTCTCAGCTAAATACACTGGGACTTAACCCTTTGAGATCCAGAGTGGCACACAACTCATTGGAAAGCAATGAGTTGCGTAACCCTCTGGCACTCAAAGGGTTACATAAGAATGTATTAAATTCACAAAGGATTTGGAACCACTGAGGCAGTTGTACTAAGTGAAAGTGGTACAATTCTGGATCAGACAAACTGTATAGTATGGGAGCAATTCATATTTCACAAATTCATATTGCTTTAAATGGATCTTGTATCCCATTGAATGATAGAGAGATCTCCATTTAATTGCTTTACAATGTGTTGTTGACATCTCTTGCAGTCAAGGAGTTCGCAGCCTCATTTAAAGCAAAAGGAATTGTATCTGTTGTGCAGTTTTTTTGCTCCTGAATTGCGTCACTTTCTTGCATAAGTCTCACTGTTCCATAGAGATGAGAGGCAACAGAAAGCAGATCTTACCTTCTATACACGCCGGTTTTAGTGAGTAGTCAGTATCTGTCTGGTCGCTGTTCTGTGGCTTTTACCAGGATGGCAGTAAGCTTCCAATATCCTTCTAATAAGGTGCCTTATATCAGGATGAGAAAGAACTTCTAATAATAATTTAATTATAAATCTTCCAGATCAGCCACACTTACACAGTCCTTGCATCCACACAGTAGTTCAAACACACCTTGGTTTTCTTCACAACCCGTTCCATGCTGAAACACAGGTGAAGAATGATAATGAGATGTAAGAGACAATTTATGTACTTACAGAACCTGTCTGTTTACCTTCCCCTGATAGCCCAGCTAAGTTGGATTAACAAAGACCTTTATTTATTTTCCTTGCAGGTTAAAGGAAAGTATGCAAAATTTTACAGAAATGTGGTCTGGACTGGATAGATATTCAGAGAAGTATCAGTGGTGTGAGATGGCAAAGTGGGCAATAATGAAAGGACATCAATAGGGAAGGACAAAACATTCATTTCTTTAGATCCTTACCACAGTATTTTGATGTTTTTTGGAGAACTTACCTGTATAATGTTAACTATTGAATTCAGTGGGCTTTGTTTGTCAGTTGTAAAGACACAATGTTCCTAACCGTGTGAGCGCTCTCAGTAATATTAGCTAAACTGTATCATTAACCCTTTGAGTGCCAGAGGGGTACTTAACGCATTGCAAAGCAATGCGTTCCGTACTCCTCTGGCACTAAAAGGGTTAATAATCTCTAAATGGGAATGTAAAAATTCAATAGTTCACATACAGATGTTATAATTCAATTACTTATTAGTGTTTAGTCAGAATAAGATCACAATAAAACCTATTTTGAGGAAGCACTTCTACTAAGATCTACATGTAAACTGAACACACTAGAAAAACCTCTTACGTGAATGCTAGTATGTAAGGTAATAGTAGGAATCCCATTTTTCTCTTTATGGAAAAGCAAACTGGTTACTATGACAGATTTAATAATGTTGTGTAAGTAGTGAAACAATGAGATATATGAAAAAGAGCAATAAATAAAATGGTATTAGAAAATGTAAATGGAGTTAGTTCATGGTATTCAAGAAGTTCAGTTCAGTTACCAGATATATTCATGAAAGTGAAATGAAGATGGAGGTGGATACGATGACATGATCAATGATTTAATGGTGAGAGAGATGATCTGGGAAATGACTCCACTTTCAAGTGCTGGAGGATGAGCTGATTGGTGGCCTTGTCCACCATATAGGAAAACTGGGTCTGGATAAACTCAAAGAAAAAGCACAAAAAATGGGTAAAATCTGAGTGTAGTAATTTATTTGTAACAACAAAATTTGGTTAAGATATAGTGATGCACTTAAAAAGTCCCTTCTTGGGCTTTTGTATGTATCAAGCGGGTCCTTGTCCCTTTAAGCCAATGTACTGTGCCCTCCTGTCGTCCTGCTACCAAAGTATCCACTTTCACTGATGAAAGTTATCTCCCTTTATTATGTTGCTCTGAGAAGATAAAAATGGAGTGAAGACTTCACAGGCACTAGATGTTGAAAGTTAATGATGTCCTAAAAATGCCACGGACATAACTTGGTGCCTTAGGATTAAAAATGGAGCCTGGCTTAGCGTAACTGGTTCTGCCTCTTGCTGAGGCAAATGTGAAGCCCCGGGAGCCAGTCTGCACAGCCAGAGGGGGCGGAGTGGGGGGAAAATCACAGGGGGCATGGATACGACCCAGATTGAATAGTCCAGGTACCTGTGAGTTTCCCCAGCTCTGCCCCATCTGTCTGGGTAGACCGGCTCCCAGTGTTTCATATTTGTCTAAGCATGAGGCAGAGCCAGTTGAGCTAAGCCAGGCTCCATTTTCAACTCTAAGACACCAAGTTGTGTCTGTGACATCTTTAGGACATTATTAACTTTCAACTTCTAGTGCCTGTGAAGTCTTCGCTCTATCTTTATCTTCTCAGAGCAACATATAAAAGGAAGATACCCTTCATCAGTGAAAGTGGCTACTTGGGTAGAAGGACAGGAGGACACAGTACATTGGCTTAAAGGGACAGGGACCTGCTTGATACACATAAAGCTCAAGAAGGGCCTTTGTAAGTGCATCAACTATATTTTACCCTATTTTATTGCTACCAATAAATTACTACACACAGATTTTACCCATTTTATGCATTTTTTTTGTGCGCTGTTTCTTTACGTTTATCCAGACCCGGCTTTGTTTATCAAGTTTTTGCAAACCAGTTATAACCAAAGCAGACAAATACATTTTCCAAATATAGATTCAAATGGGATTTTTAACATTTTTAATGCTATTGCCACCTCTTGCATTCAAAGGGTTAAAACTTCCATTTGAGTCAACCGTACATTTTGAGAAAGTGTATTTGCCCCCGGGGGCAGTTGGTTTGCCTCAGAATTGCACCTCTTTAAATTGACGAATAGGGCTTAACCCCCTCGCGTCCGGTGACGTACCCGGACTGTCACGCTAGTCCGGCACTTAAGGACCAGTGATGGTCCTGGTACGTCACGTACTTTTACTCACCGCACTCCTGCAGGAGCGAGCTGAGTAATACCGGGGACTGAAGTTGATCGCTCCAAGACCAGAGCGATCTCTTTCAGTCCCTCGTTTGACGTGCCGGAACACGTGATCAGTAACGTGGGACGGCACATCGAACTCGCCTATCTGGTCCTTAAAGGACCAGACACCCCGGGACCGCTGGTACTTAAGGGGTTAATGGACAAAATTTCTGGCACTGTGTTCCCACACAGTATTTTGCCTTCCAGTGCTCCACACATATGTACCCATGCACTCATATACACAAGGTTTCATACACACTCGGTTTCACAGAAGTAAAGTACAAGGCCTTCTCACAGGAATTTCCACAGGAGGAGATAGACCCTATTTTCTGCTGTATGTCTTCCCATAGAAAACATCAACATTATAAAGCAACCATATCCAGGAAGTATTAGAGGGCAACAGATGCCATTTTAGAGTGAATAGGGAGATTTTTTTCCCTGAGGTAAAATTTCTTCAAATGGATTTTCTTTGATTTCCTCTACATTAAAAAGGGAATCGGGCAAAAGCTAAACTTAATTTCCCTGTATCTTTGTACTGCCTCATCAGTTATGTCAAAAAAAGGAAACACGATTACATAGCAGGAGTGACACATATAAATCTCAGTACTTCTGATAGGTAGTGTCCATTGAGGTTAGTATTAGAACAATTATCATTATAATAATTATTATAATTTATAGGGTGCCATAGTATTCCCCATTGCTGAACAATGTAACAATGAAGGGGTAAATCAAATATAACTAAAACTTCCTGTTGAATGGAGATTTTAACCTTTTGAATGCTACAGATGTCTCCAGCGCATTGCAAAGCATAATGCTGGTGACCTCTCTGGCATACTAGGGGTTAAAAGCCACATTTAAATCAATCGTAATTTTAGGAATTTTTATTTTCCCCTATGCAACAATTGGTTTGAGCAGAAATCCCTCTTCTTTTGAACATACAGTCTTTAGTTTTGTACAATTTAGAGTATTAAAGGAGCAGTAATATTTCATTATGAAAAATATGAGTTAAAAAAAAGTTAATCCCCTCTGCTGGGAGTTGGTTATTTTAAAATATATCACATTTCAAATGATCACAAAGAAGTGTTGCTGTTACTATCACATTCTATGGAGAGCTGTAGGTTAACCACTTAACGACCCTTGACGGTCATAGCATGTCATGGGTTGTTTTGACTGTGGCTGTATGCCATTCGAGAAGTCCGGAATCCAAATTGAAAAAAAAATATATATTCACCCCCTCTGGAGACCACCGGGACATCTATGAAGCAGGCAGCATGTCTGCATTTGCTGGCTGCTTCCCGCACTGCCCTATGAGGACCTTTTTTAATTAAAGACAATGGTGGTGTCCTTTGAGGACCTGAAAGTCCTTGCAGAGCACTACTGTAGATCCAATGTGTAGACCCTATGCACACTAGTGCTCTGTGAGAACCTTCAGATCCTCGAAGTACACTGTCATTAATTAACAAAGGAACTCATAGGGCAGTGCAGGAAGCTTCACAGATGTCCCAGCAGCCTCCAGTGGGGATACGCAGAGGAAAGGGAAGATGGCAAAATACTTAGGTGGAGGGAGGGAAGAGAGGAGCAAACCATTTTCTTATTTTCAAGGAGAAGTATACTTTTTTTATGAAAACACATATTTTATAGATAATTTCCTGCTGAATAAAACAAGGTCACTCCCACTGCTGTCAGATGTTTTATTCATATATTATAGCACTTTATATAATCATGAAATGAATTTACTGTGTTTACTTCCTGATAGTTCTAACTGACAGGAAGTGACAGGCAGTTTCTATTACATTCTCTGGAAAACTGTATGTCTCTGACTTTCCTCTCCATTAGAATCTATCAGAAAAAACTAATTAGAATTTGGCCACTAGAGGGCACTGCTAATATAAAAAACATGGGTTTAAACTGTAATAACTTTGGAAATATAAATTTCTTGGCAGTGGGAGCACCCTTATTTTACTCGATAGAAAAATCCCTGCAATATATATTTTTTCATAAAAAAGTTTACCTTTAAGTTTTTTACTCTTGTGTATAATACACCCCCACACAAGGGGAACACTTGTGCATATTACACACAGATTTGACTGTATGTTTATCAGGATGCTGGAATCAGGACCAGATTTGCAATCCAGCCACATGTAGGCAAGGCAATCTAGGTGTCCTTAGCTCCGCCCATGGCCACACACCCCACTCCTTATGTGGCCCTGTCCCAGTCCCATCCAAAGTTTCCTGTCAGAGAAATACCTTTGGCTTATAATAAACAAAAACAAAAAATTGTATCCCCTTGATAAATAGATAGATCTCTATAACATCTAAATGATATAGCAGAGACATTGATTGCTCGTCCACACCCAACATTCAGAACGTGGATGTGGCCAGCACAGCTGAGGCCCCTTACCTCAAAATTTTCAATTCTAGGCAGTTTCCTACTCTGTCTATTGGGAAATCTGGCCTAAGGAAAATAATCTGTCCAGTTCCTG
Organism: Rhinophrynus dorsalis; assembly: GCA_037306005.1. Taxonomy (NCBI): domain Eukaryota; kingdom Metazoa; phylum Chordata; class Amphibia; order Anura; family Rhinophrynidae; genus Rhinophrynus; species Rhinophrynus dorsalis. The sequence goes on from CM074721.1 coordinate 490,454,866, forward strand.
CATAATTCTATTAAACCAAGTTACCAGTTGGTGGGGTATTTTTAAAAACTTTGCATCTGGTTTACTAAAATATGTAGAGTACTATTTGGGAAAAAGAGTAAGTGAAGTTAATGTATTTATTTATTTAGAAAGCGTTTTACCAGGAAGACGATATTAAAGGGATAGTAATACTTCGTTTTATCTTTATTTTATTTTGTAGGCATCAAAAAAACATGAAGAACGATATAAGTCTTATCTCTCAAACCTTTATGGTTTAAGAGATATTCACAAGCAAAGTATCCCCCCCCCTGTTCAGCCAGATCAGAAGGGAGGTGCCCAGGTAGACTGCAGAGGGACAATCTTCAATTAAGATAAGGGAAAAAGCTGAAAAACTTGTCAAGGGGGGAAGGGCTTTCATTCTTTTCATACAAAGAAGATTGTCCCCTGCTGTTATCTGTCTGGTCTTACAACCAGATTCACATCTGAGAAGAGATGGCTTACACTAGGTAAAAGGGGCGGGAGAGGAAACTTGAGAGATAAGACATATATCATTCTTCATATTTTTTTAATGCCTACAAAATAAAATAAAGATAAAACGAAGTATTACTATCCCTTTAAGATGTCTCTCATTTAGAAGTATGCCCTGAAGAGCATTTACAGAACAAAGATATACATTTACATACATAGAAACAAAAATAAAAATAATAATAATTAAAAATAACACAATAACCTTCATATACAGTTACAGGTTTCCTTGTGAAGCAGTTATTTTAGGGATTTTGACCTGGAAGAAGATTGTTTTTTTATGGTATAAATTATTTCAGGCTTTATCAGAAGGACTTGCCTAGGCAGGTGTCCTTAAAACAGCAATCAGTTATATAAATATACTTTTTCGACTTGCAGTTGATTGCCCTTGTTGTCCGTTGATTTATGTTTCAATTTATAATGTAATGAAAGAAATAAGTATTCTGTTGGGAGAAATGTAAGATTTGTATTGTAAAAGCCTTTAATCAAAAACCTGGTCATCTGTATTTTAATACTTACCTTTTAATCTTGATTATTAAAATCAATATTGCTGGCTTTATAGCGTGATCCATGTATCAAGAGGTGATTTAAAAAATAGCTGCAGTTATCTAAAATCAATTAGTTTAAATTAAATCCACAGAGTTAATGTTAATTCTAATATGAGTATCTAAAACAAAAATAATCACTCCAGTTTAGTTCTCAATTAATCATTCATAAGGACCAATAACTTTGGTACTATGCGCATGTACTGGTAATTTTCACTTTATTTGTAGTAGAGGTAGAAATTGTGTGAGTACCTAGATCTCTTTGATAAAAAAAATAATTGATAAATGAAAGCTGAACTTTCTCATTGTATAATGTCGTCCTGCAATAATTAAGTATATGGTGACTAGCTTCAGAATAGTAATACTACATCTCAGAAGTACCCGATTCTAAAGTTATCCTTAATCTTCAGAGACTGACGGCCAGATTAGTGCCATCTGGCGCCTACGCGTTCAGTCCATTCTGGTTACCTTGTGGCACACTACAATGTCTGGCATCTACACGTTCAGTCCATTCTGGTTACCTTGTGGCACAATACATTGCTTCTTAGAGGAGAACGTGACTGACAAGGTAGGTGCGCAGACAAGATGTCTGTGCTGATGCCTGGATTCCGGTCTCCAAAGATTAAGGATAACTTTAGAATCCGGAACTTCTGAGATGTAATAGAATAGACTTAATTATTGTAGGGCAACTTTATACAATATGAAAGTTCCGCTTTAAGCTAAATCCCTGAGTCAGATCAAAAAGGGTATTGTCACAATCAATGAAAAGAGTAAAATTACTAAGTACTGCTCAAGAACAAAAGTATTGTGACTATGTTGGACCTTATACTAGTATTTCCAAAATATCCCTTAGAACTGCCCAATACGTTTCACCATACTGTCTCACAGCTTCTCTCACACTGAGCGTTCACCCCCAAAATACATAAAAACAAGGATACACCATCCAGAAGTCCAATAGTCACAAGCATTGGTAATTTTAACTGTGTAAAGCAGTATATATGTTGACGATATACTAAGAGTTTTTGTCAGAGCACAGACTTCATATATACAGTATATATACAGCTGGAGGGCATCTACCTAGATGAGAATCATTTCCTGGCAAGCCTGAGTATTGAGTCCTTGAACATTATCATATAACATGAAATTGGTTTAGAAGCAGTGTAAAGTTTCCTCAATACAAGAGGAGACCACTACAGAAACCATGATCCATTTGTGTTACAACTTGTTAACTATATCCTTACACACAATTACCACTTTATGACTTTATCACCTGTTTATCACCATTTAGTGAATCTCCCCCCAGAACTTAGCTGATCTTCTGGCATATAGGAGATATCTAAAAAAATAGCTAAACCAGTAGAAAAACATTTAAATTAGTTTCTTGGTGATGATACTAATGTCTTGAAATTTTAAGGAATTCAGAAGAAAACAATGAACCAAAGGAGAGGTGATCTGAATCAAAAACTCCTTAAGCACAACGATATCCCTATGGGTTAAATTACAGGTTCACATCCACCCATGAGCATTGATTTAAAATTTGAATTGAATACCAAGTATTCACAAACTTGGATCATATGGGATGAATCTATGAACAGCAAATGATGTATCCATAAACCCAACTCTGATGGTGAGCTCTTATAAATAATTGCTATTCTCACTTGTTTGACAAGTCTAGAGAGGGATGAACATATCTATCTATAGTTATAATGTATTAGCATGATAAGGTTGCAATTTTATCAATCTATGTGCAGATTTGGCATATTGATAGCTCTAAATACGTCTTGAGATATTAATGAGATATTTTCTCACATATTGCACTATTTAAGACACACAGGATCAATACTAGATATAGCTCTCTAAGTTCTAAAAATAGGTCTACTGAGTATAGAAACCTATGAACAGAATTGAAATGCAAAGAGTTAACAACACAAAAACAGGCTATGTACCCATGTTGATCTGAGAATTGTTTAGATTGATTAACACTGTAAATAAGCTATAGCATTTAAAAAATGTTTTTCATCTGAAAATTGTACATACATAGGTTGCGGTTACCATTTTAAATGTGAACATGTTATAATGCTGTGCTTCAACCAATAGATCAGATTCTAACTAACATACTAGAATTTCTTATTAATCTACATTGTTCAGGGACCGGTATCCAATATCTTCGGTTTAACAGATTTTATAAGAGCATCTATTTACACGTAGTTTTTATTCACTAAAAAAATGTTCATGAAGTTTACTGGTATAGAAATTGAGACACAAACTGGAAAGTTATATTCATATAAATTAAAATACAAACAGTTAACATAGGGAATGGACCAATATTGATTACGATATGGTTTGGGTTCCCTAATAGTTTAGACTGTAATAGTTCACAAATTTTCTTGATCTCAGAATTACTTATACATAAGTTGAGGTTCCTCCCATTTTAAATTCAAATATGTAATAACACACTGTTTCAATTAATAGATCAAGTCCCAACTTAATTAGTGGACATATTATTTATATTGATTAGGTATGAAGGTCCAATGTCTTCTTTTCAACAGACAATGTAAAATAATCTAAAATAATCTATTCTAATCTTAGTAAGAGCATGTATTACTCATTCATCAAAAAAGTATATGATGTATGCTGATAATTACAAATTTTGATGAAAACTGCCTTGGATGTACCTCAAATTTCTTTATTTATTTAGAAAATGATTTACCAGGAAGAATACATTGAGATTTCTCTAGTTTTCATGAATGTCCTGGATAGTTTTCAGTAAAGGGTTACATAATTACACAAGTGGAGAATCATTGTATATACATACACACACAAACATACATATATACTAAAAAATAATATACAGTTACATAATGTTTTTAGATATAAATAATCATTTTTTTAAACAATATTAGACTGGGAGAAGATCTAATTTTTTTCAGACAGGTTATTCCCGGAGTTTGAAGCTCTGAAGGAGCTCACTGGTATACGCAGTGATGTGTTAGCAGTGCAGCGGAGGTTATAGTTAGTATGGAGAGCTGCAGTAAGCATACTGCTCAGGTAGTCTGGAAACCTTCCAGAGAAATGGTTGTATATAATAAGTAGGAAAGGTGAAGGGCATGCCTAGATTTGAATGTTAACCAATTTAGATCTTTAGGCATATCACAGTGATTTGTAGTGCAATCACATTGTAGGGTATAGCGGCAAAATGAATTATACAGTTTCAAACTTACCACAATGAACTTGTGGTGCAGGAGCCTATACTATGTCCCCAAAGTCTATGACTGGCAGTAACATCTGTTGTACAATATGTTTTCTTATGAGGGGACTTAACAGGATTTGTCTCTAAACTGAGTATGTATTTTAGGATAAAGTTTGCATGTTATTTTATCAATATGAAGACCAAAAGTAAGGTTGGGATCAAGCCACATACCAACATATTTGTAGAAGTCCACTGGGGCCAAGTTACAATCAGACTCTGTTACAATGGATAGGTGGGTATTGCAGAGATTACGCAGTTTGTGCTTTTTACCAAATTCCATTTTGGCCATTTTGTCTGTGTTTAAGAACAATTTATTCTTTGCTATCCATCTTTCAAATTCAGAGAAGTCATGTTGTAATATGGCCTCAAGTTAAGATACATTTGAGTTTTTGGCATAGATTATGGTATCATCTGCATACATGTGCACAGAAGATGTTTTTCAAACTGTGGGCAGATAATTAATAATAAGAGAAGATAGAAGAGGGCCAAGAATGGAGCCTTGGGGACCCCCACTTGTTACTTGGAGAGGAAGGGTGTTATTTTCAGTAACTGTCACATACCGCTTTCTGTCTGAAAAATAGAATCAGAACAAGTTTCGAGAATTATTACCCAACCCTGAGCTTTGGAGTTTGCTTATTAGAATATTTATGGTCTACTGTATCAAAGGCCATTGCAAAATCTAGGAAAATCCCTCTAGTGATTTCCCCATTTTCCATGCCAGTCTGAATATCATTGATTCCTTTTAGGAGGCCAGTGACTGTTGAGTGATTTGGATGAAAGCCTGATTGAAGGGGGTGAAAAACTGGTCATCCACATATTTCTAGGATTTTACATAATGTGGGGAGTAGGGATTTTTGTCTGTAATTTGATACTTCATTTTTATCCCCACTTTTGTGGATAGGCACAACTCTAGCCCCTTTCAAGGCTTTGGGCATATACCCTTATGACTTGGAGGCGTTAATTGAAGATGCAAAAGGTTGGGCAATGACCAAGGCACTTAGCTTTAATAAAATTTCTGGTAGTTGGTCAGGGCCAGATTTAGACTTCACTTTTGGGTTGAGAAGGTGATCATATATTTTTTGTTTTCATTTACTGGCATGAAATTGAATTAATTAGCATAATTGAACCTGGTAACGCGATAGAGACTGTTTTGTGCACGTTTGTGCACATTTGTGCTTCAGAATTACCTGTCTTTGAGTAATTGCAGATGTTTTTAATAATCTTCCAAAAGTTGGCCAATTTTAATATGTTACTGTTCAAGTTGTCATTAAAAAATTATAATTTTAAAAAGGTGGCATCTACTGAAAGCAAAGGGAATTAGGGAAAGTGTGATAAAAAAGTGGCAACTTAGTTAAGGTAAAATTAGGAAATCCCTCCCTCCCAATGTTTAAATGGTCAAGAGGACAGTTTTGTTTTAGGTGGTGTTGTTGCAGGTGGGACTGGTGGGTGGGGCATCATTGAGAATTTTTATTTTACTTCAAAACCTACTGATAGCTCTTTATGTATCCGAATAAATGATTTATAATAAGACCAAAGAGGTTTATTTGCACAGACTAATGTATAAACACATATACTAAAGCAATTTGATACATTTACATACACACTACACATTCTTATCTAAAAATAGGGACATCAAGGTAGGTAAGTGCGACAGAGGGATTTGGGTCACTAAGGGCCGTATGTTCAAAGGGATAACAACAAAAAAATGTATGAACGACAAAAATAAGTAATTGTGTGCATGTACAACATATTTTCTATAGAGTATACAACAAAAAACTAGTAATGTCCGTTATGTACGAAATAATTCCAGAATTGGCAGGCAAATGGCTGGGGAAATGGCGTGGCTAAACTATTCTCCAATGTCGTATAGAGGAAAAGAAAATTTGTTGTAACTCTAGACATTTTTTATGACATTTTTGTCTTTACATATGACAATTTCAGTCAGGACAAACAACATATTTCTGATCACAACCGACACTCTTTGAAAATATTAATGAACCCAATGACACTGTACTTTGAAAAGTCGTTACAAACGACAAAAACTGTTTCTCTACTTCTTTGAACATACGGCCCAAAGAGGGACTGTTCCTCTTAAATAGGGGCAGTTGGGAGATATGGAAACCTGTAACTCTAGAGTGAATCACAGATGTGCAGGAGGTAGAGGGAATGACGTACTAAACATGGATCAACACTTTGAGGTGAATGCACAAATCTACCAGTGCACTCCTACTGGTGTTTGTCTCCAGCTCCAGCAGATTGATTTCAGGGAATCCCCTAAAAACTATGAATGCTGTATAGTGGATACTGGAGGACACACTCCACCTTTATTAAGAGCAGTATGAACAGTGCCACTATTGGACATCAATAGTATAAAATATAAAAAACAATCGTGGCTTCAGTTTTTATGAAACATTACTAAACCTTTAAAGTGTATAACTTTAGGGTTTTTCTTGTGTTGCTACAGTAACCTCTCTGCCATGAAGTCACCCCTCCCTACTTGCCACATTTTCATGTTCATATTTACAGTCCATTTTGAACAAATGTGTGTGGATGTGTATTTGAATATGTGTGCAAATATGTGTGCAGTTGAATGTGTAAATGCGGAAATGTGTGTGCATGTGAATATGCATGTGCGTGAATGAGTACAAGTGCAAGTTTCCGTGTGTGAATGTGCATGCACAAATAAGTGCATACATGTGCATTCATGCTGCACTGCAAATATGTGCGCAAATGCCTGTGCATGAATAAATATGTGCATGAGCTAATTTAGGCACAAATGTACAATCATTCACCCTTGCAAATGTGTGTGCAAATTCATGTGCATGCACCAATACATGCAAATGTCTGCATGTGTAAGCATGAAAATGTGTCCCAAATATGTGTGCACATGCAAATGTGTGTGAAAATGCACGTACATGCGATTGTGTGTGCACATGTGAATATGAGCATGCAAATGTGTGCTTATGGACTAGTTCATCTAATAGGGAGGTGCCAATGTTGCAGCCTGATAAAAGGCAAATACATTTTACAAAGATTGTAATTTTTCAGAATGTCAGTAAGATAAAAATGTATGCATGTAAATGCTCGTAGTCTAGCTGGTAACATGGGGGGACTAGAACTGATTGCAATGTGTGAGCAGTATGATCTAATTGGTGTGTCTGAAACTTGGTTAGATGATGCATATGACTTGGCAGTCAATCTAGAGGGTTATTACCTTTTTAGGAGGAATATGGTTAATAAAAGTGTGGGGGTATGCCTATATGTAAATCATGCCTTAAAACCTAGCATAAGGTAAGATATAAATGAAGGGTCCAGTGAAAATGTAGAGACTCTTTGGGTTGAAATATACTGGGGGCACACATAATAAAAATATGTTAATTGGGATTTGCTACAAGCAACCTAATATTGGGGTGTTTGAAGAAGTCCGACTTTTACTGCAAATGTAAAAGGCTTATAGGTCAGGAAATGTAATCACAATGGGAGATTTCATCTACCCTGAAAACTGACTGGAGCAATATGACTTCCAGCACAACAAAGATAAATTATTTTTTAAGTATGATTAATGACAAGTTTATGTCCCAACTAGTAGAGGAGCCAACTATATAAGATACCTTGTTTGACTTAGTGCTCTCAGACAATTCTGACATGATAAATAGTAAACAGGTAAAGGAACATTTAGGCAGCAGTGACCACAGTATGGTATCCTTTGAAAGTTGTTATGAGAAACCTAATAGTAAGGGTTTAAGCAAAACATTCAATTTTAAAACAAGCTAACTTTACAAGGCTAAAAGCAGTATTAAAGGATATTCAGTGGGATGAATCTTCAAAATAAAAATGCACAAGAATCGTGGAATTTGATTAATCCGTACACGCTGCTGGCACTTAAGGACCACGGACCTTTTTTTTTTTTTTCTGGTTCCGGGCTCCTCGAACTGCGTGCAGCCGTAGTGGGAACCCGGAATTCCATGAAAGTCATAGCACGTCATGGGTCGTTACGCAAAACAACCCATGACGTGCTATGACCGTCAAGGGTCGTTAAGGGGTTAAAATGCTTAGACAAATATAGTTGTCAAGAGGAGTAAATTGAGACCAATGTGGTTTAATAATGAGGTTTGCAGGGAAATGAGAAATAAGAAGAAAACTTTTAATGTGTTTAACTCAGACAGATCAGATGCATAATTTAAAAAATATAAAGAATATAATAAAATCTGCTAACAAGCAATTAGGCTAGCTAAAATTGAAAATGAGAGAAGTATTGCAAAAGAGAGCAAGAAAAACCCTAAACAATTCTACAAGATTATATTAATAACAAGAAGATTAAGACTGAGACAGGTGAATTGATTAGTGAGGATAAGACTATGGCTGACACCCTAAATACTTTCTTTGCTTCCGCATATACAAAGAAAGCAGCAATGAAGGGCTCTGGGCAAATAGACAAAACCCCATAATTTCCTCCTTTATGTACATGGCTTACTGAGGACGAAGTGCCAAAGTGAACTGAGAAATGTTATGGTGAATAAAGCACCCGGACCTGATGGTATACACCTTAGTTCAGTAATAGCAAGGCCATTATACTTAACTCTTTGAGTGTCAGAGTGGTACGCAAGGTATTGCTTTGGAATGCATTACATACACATCTGGCACTGAAAGGGTTAATATTTATTGATTAATTTTCATCAGGCATAGTGCCCTGTGATTGGAGGTAAGCAGATGTAGTTACATTGTTCTAAAAGGGGGCAAGATTTAAACCAGGAAATTATAGACCTGTGAGCTTAACTTCCATAGTGTGTAAGATATTAGAAGGCTTAATAACTGTCAGTATTCAGAATTATGTGAAGACAAACAATATTATTAGTAGGACTCAGATTGGTTTTATGAAGAATAGATCATGTCAGACTAATTTACTTTTACAAAAGGGTAAGTAGTAATTTGGACAAGGGAATTGCTGTTGATAAAGTATACTTGGATTTTGTAAATGCCTTTTGATACAATGCCTCATAACAGGTTACTGCATAAATGAACAGGCATTTGTTTGAGAGGTGATATCTGTACATGGATTGAGAACTGATTAAATGGTAGATGGCAGACAGTTGTTGTAAATGGAACCTTTTCAAGTTGGTCTAAAACGGTAAGTGGGGTGCCACAGGGTACAGTCCTAGGCCCAATGCTTTTTAATTTGTTTATTAATGATCTAGAAGTTGGAATTGAAAATAACATCTCAATCTTTGCTGATGACACTAAGCTGTGTAAAGAAATACATACAGGGCTGGATGTTTTTTTTATGCAGAAGGATTTAGATAAGCTGAATCAATGGGCAGGAAAGTGCAGATGACATTTAATGTAGATAAATGTATGGTTATGCATTTGGGCTTTAGAAACAAATATGCTACACATACACTAAATAGGAACTACTTAGGGATCCTCATTAGAGAAATATTTAGGAGTACTAATAGATGATAGACTTCACAGCAGTGTGCAGACTCACTCAGGTGCTGCAACAGCAAATAGGGTACTATCCTGCATAAAAAGAGGCATAAATGCATGGATGCTAATATAATTCTACCTCAATATAAATCCTTGGTAAGGCATCATTTAGAATACGAAGTACAGTTTTGGGCACCGGTTGAACTGGAAAAGGTGCAGAGACGTGCAACAAAACTGATAAAGGGAACGGTGGTTCTGAGTTATAAAGAGAGACTAGCCAAACTAATTGTTTACATTAGAGAAGAGACATCTGAGGGACAATGTAATTACCATTTACAAATATATTCAAGGTCAATAAAAAAAGAAATATCCAATTAATTATTTACTCAGAGAGTTGTGCTAAGAACGAATGGTCATCTATTAAGAATGGAGGAAAGGAGCTTTCGACTAAGACAAAGGCAGGGTTTTTTAAAGTTAGAACAGTAAAGCTATGGAATTCTTTGCCTTGGGATGTTGTACTTGCAGATACTGTAAATGCTTTCAAAAAAGCAATGAATACCTATATAGCATAGAACAATATTGGTAATTATGACATATGGGTTCACTGCAGATAGGTTGTAGATCCAGGGAACTATCTGACTGCTATTTGGAGTAAGGAAGGAATTTTTTTACCCACTTGGGGCTAAAATAGAAATGGCTTCAATTTTTTTTGCCTTCCTCTGGATCAACAGGGGTGATTTGGCATGGGCAGGACTTGATGGACATATTTCTTTTTTCAGCCTCATCAACTATGTTACTATTTTATATGTGTGGAAATGCATGCAAAATGTACTAATGTGTGTGCATGTGAATGTGCATGTGTGCATATGCGTGAATGTGTGCATGCCTGACCATCAAAATTTTTTCGCAATATACCTTCCATCATCCGTGGCTGCTGAGCTGCTAAAGGATTGTTTTCTGGCTAATGCTGCAGTCACTGCTTCACCACATCAAACATATTAACTGAAGGTTGGGGCAGAGTGCGGCAAAAGCCATTATTATGCAATAAAAATAAAGGTTTGCCTCACCTTCTCTGTCCTCATCATATAATTGGTGCATTTGCCATCGTCAGCCAAGCAGGAACTATATGCACTCTCTACTGGATGGAAGTGTACCCAGCCAAGTACCTGCATGAAACATCTAGTTCTAATCTAACATCTGGATCAAAGTATTGCCAGGGACAATAAAGGGGGGGGAGCCATAATATGACCCCAAGGCCAGCCCTCCCAGCCTCTTTGTTTATATGGAGGGGGTAATTGTAGGGGGGGGCAAGTGCCCCCCCTTTGGACGCCCCTGGGTGGGAGGGAGAGCAATGTACAATGTTATTATCTGGACTTAAGGGAGTCTCAGATGGGAAGGGGTATAGTGTGGAATGTTAGTATCTGGCCTTTAGAGAGTAGCAGGTGGCAGGGGGTGTAGTGTGGAATGTAAGTATCTGGCCTTTAGAAAGTATCAGGTGGGAGGTGGTGTAGTGTGGAATTTTAGTATCTGGCCTTCAGAGAGTAGCAGGTGGGAGGGAGAACAGTGTGGAATGTTAGTATCTGGTTGGCAGGGAGTGACTGGTGGGAAAGAGAACAGTGTGGAATGTTAGTATTTGGCTGACAAAAAGTAGCAGGTGGGAGAGAGAGTAGTTTGGAGTATTAGTATCTGGCCAACATGGAGGGGCAGGTGGAAGGGAAGACCATGTGGAATGTTAGTATCTTGTTGACTGGGAGTGGAAGATGGGAGAAAGAGCAGTCTTAGTATCTGGCTGAAAGGAAGTGGCGGGTCTGAGGGAAAGCAGTGTGGAATGTTAGTATCTGGTTGACAGAGAAACACAGGTGGGAGAGAGAGAAGTGAGAAAGGTTAGTGTCTGGGTGGGAGGGAGAGCAGTGTACATTGTTAGTATCTGGGTGGGAGTGGCGGGTCTGAGGAAGAGCAGTGTGGAATGTTAGTATCTGGCTGGCAGAGAGACACAGGCAGGAGGAAGAGAAGTGAGAAATGTTAGTGTCTTGGTGGGAGGGAGAGCAGTGTAGATTGTTAGTATCTGGGTGGGAGTGGCTGGTTTGAGGGCAGTGTGGAAAGTTGGTTTCTGATTGACAGGGAGTGACAAGTGAGAAGGACAACAGTGTGGAATGATTGTATCTGGTAGGCATGCACATCAGTACTGTCTAATTAGCATAAAGTGACAAATGAGTAAAGCAAAATATGTATAAACAATTGATTTAAATAAAAATGGCAAGCGTATCAAATGGGTGATAATGAAATTGTTTTAACCCCTTAAGGACTGCCCAATCCGCTGCCAGCCGTTAAGGACCACAGAGCATTTTTTTTTTATACAATGCAGCCATGCAGCGATCCCGGAAATCCATGACGTGCCAGGACCTTCACTGGTCCTTAATTGCCAGGTCATTAAGGTGTTGGTTTCACTTTAACCAGCCCTAATAGAGGATAACTTTAAACCACTGAATTTTAGAACGGTCCTACACATTGTAAAGCACCCGACGGTTTAAACCTATACCCATTTTAATAGTACGTATTTTATCCTGCCCCACTCTGTCCTCCTTTACTTTACAGTTACATACATCCCAAGTGCCTTATTGCCCCCCAAAATAAACACCTTTCTAGCACTGAAGAGATTACCCCCACCCTCTTTTAAATCAAGATAAAGTTTTATTTGTTCCATATTGTATAGCTGGTTAATTCCAGAATTTCTCAAGTTCTCAAGTTCCCCTGTCTGCCATTACTGACATTTCTTCTGTGGAACCCTTTATAATTCCTCAAGGAACCCTGACTTTTCACAGAACATAGTTCTTGACTGGACAGATTGTAGCAAGGGACACATTTCTTACTGTGATCATAAGGAAAACCCTGCCCCCCTTGACAGGTTTTTTTCTTATGCTCACTGAAGATTGTCCCTCTCTTGCTGCTCTGAGGTGAGCAGTGTTACACTAGGTAAAAGGGGTGGAAGGAGGATACTTTATCATTCAATAACTCTTGAACTACAACTCTGACAGTATTGAAACACTCTCCATGGCCCAAATACTATGAAGATTAATTGGAGCTACTTTTATTATGAAACATTACTATCCTTCTTTATTCCATTGCCTGTGAATGCTCACATTCCTCTACCAGGGTGGAACGCATACACAGATGTCAGGAATCTAAAGAGATGTAATACTGGAGCAAACCAATTGCACCATAAATTAGAAGTTAAAATTCTGCAGATTCTGACTAATTTAAATGGGGCTTTTAATCCCTTGAATACAATAATATTCTCCAACACCTTTACTTCTAGATGCACTGGAGACCTTGCAATAGAAAGGAAGTAAATATATAACAAAAATGAACTGTAAGTGTCCATTCCAGTTTATCTAGAGATGAAATGCACAGTGAGGATGTGCAGTACTCCTCTTCTTATTGGGTTTATAGAGTACAAAATTAATATAACATGGTGTGTGTGTGTGTGTGTGTGTGTGTGTGTGTTTGTGCGAGCGTGCGTATAAGAGATGTTTCCATTTCAGTTCATCTAGAGATGATGTGAGTATGTGCAGTGGTCCTCCATGTCTTGGGCTTATGAAAAGGAAGTATATTTAATGTAAAATAGAAATTAATGATTATTTTAGTTTATCTAGAGAATGAAAAGCACAGTGAGTATGTGCAGTAATCCTTGTTTTTGGCTTTATGAAAAAAGAAGGCTATAAAACAGAAATGAACTGTCACTGTACATTTCAATTAATCGAGAGACTTTTACGTGACCACTAGGTGGCACCAAGTCTATGGTAGTTTAGCACTTTTATGTTACTAGATAGACCCTTTTACATTTATCCTTGAGAATTTGATCTGTTCACATTGAGGTTGAAGCATCATGAAGAACTGCAGCAATTCTGATGCAAACCATCTCCATTGTAGGGGGACAAATAAAAATGTTGTTTTTTACCCCTTGAATGCTATAGAGGTCACCAACGCCTTTCAAAGCTATGCATTGGTAACCTCTTTTTTATTTAAGTGTTTAAAAACCCTATTTAAAACAATGGTAATTTTGATTTTTTTTAAATTTGTCCCTTGTGGTGGGGTTTGTTTACTCCATAATTGCTCCAAACCATTTTGAAGCTCACTGAGCCTCAAGTATAATTGCAAAAATGCTGCAAATGACCAGCTATAATTTAACCCTTTGAGTGTCTGACAGCCAGGCAACAGTGCTTCAGAGGAATCTGCGCTCTTGCGCCGTCAGTCCCTTCTGATACCTTTAGGAATCAGGATTAGTGATGAGCGAGCATGCTCGGCCGAAGCTCGGTTCGGCTCGAGCATCGCTCTGCTCGGCACATGGCGGTACGAGTACGAGTACCGCATGTGCTCGCCCGCCATGTTCGGGTCTCCTCCCCGCACGTTTCGCGGCTGCTGCGCAGCAAATAAACGTGCGGGGAGGCTCTGACATCAGTGTAATGCCAGCAGCCATGTTGGCTGCTGGCATTACACTGATTGGCTGGCCAGAACCCGTGATCGGGTGCTGTATAGCACCCGACGCGCGAGTTCGGCTCATTCTCAGCCAGGGAGAGATGAGCTTAGGCAGGGAAAGTCAGTGTAGGGAGAATAAAAGTGTTTAAACTCCTTCAAGACCCAAAAGTCCTTTTTAGGACTGTTGTGTGTGGGGGCAGCATTTATATTTTGTTTGGGGGGGCACAATTTATTTTTTTTTGTGGGGGGGGATATTTATAAGGTGACATTGTACTAGATGCACAGGGACAAATATTTCACAGTGCAGTGACAAGGTGACATATTCTGTTAGGTGCACAGGGCCAATTATTTTACAACGCAGCAACAAAAAAGGGCCATTTTAAACGTGTGCCTAGCCATAGATTATTGTCACATTCTGTTTAGTGTGCAAATTCACAAATTAACGTCACATATTCCGTTCACTGTGCCTAGCCGCAGATTAGCGTCATATTCTGTTTCGTGTGTCTAGCCGCAGATTAGCGTCACATATTGTTTAGTGTGCAAATTCACAAATTAACGTCACATATTGTTTAGTGTGCAAATTCACAAATGAACGTCACATATTCCGTTCACTGTGCCTAGCCGCAGATTAGAGTCACATTCTGTTTCGTGTGCCTAGCCGCAGATTAGCGTCACATTCTGTTTCGTGTGCCTAGCCGCAGATTACCGGCATATATTCCGTTTAATATGAAGAAGGCGGGTAAAAAGGGACAGGGAAGTGGACGTGATCCTGATAGTTCAAGTAAATATACAGCAAATACTGTTTGGTAACAATTTTTCGCCTAAAATCGTTTTTATCTTCCTTTTTGTGTGTTTTACGGTCAGTCTGTAAAAATGGCGTACTACGGGCGAAACATCGTTCCCAGCAGCGACGTTGGAGTCCAAGATGCATCCAGACATCCTCCCTATGCTGTCCCTGAACCATTTCTGTGGTGTTTCCATCATTTTCTGACCTTTTCCTATGAACCAGGCACCCTCCCCTCATCAGAGCAGGGGGTGCCTGGTGTAATGCTCGAGTCCTCCCATTGACTTCAATGGGGCTCGGGTGCTCGGCCGAGCACTCGAACCTCCGGGGGCGCTCGGCCAGAGCACCCGAACACCTGAGCATCTGGGTGCTCGATCATCACTAATCAGGATACGCCTCCTAGAGGAGACCAGGAGTGACAGTGCAGGAGCAAGCAGGTGTCTGTAAGCAGAGACGTCTGTGCTTTTGTCTGGCTGTCAGTCTCGTCAGAAGCAGGATTTCTGACTAGCATGATAATTAGGCTAGATAATAGTACTATTGCTAAGTTAATTGCTAGATGGCTAATTTTTGGAGGTGGGGTTTATTTGGGGTGATAGTTCCCCTTTAAAGCCCCATTTAAAGAGAATTTGCAGGACTGTCATTTTATCCACAAGGTGCAGTTGAATTGCTCCAGAATTGCACCTCTGTAGCTTGATGAATAAGGGCCCTAATAAATTCTCCCAGTAATAAACCGCTGTGCAATGTGCTGCTGCTACATCTTTCACTAGAGGGCTGTATAGACTATGTGAGTGTTACAGGGGCAGAGACCAGAGGAGCGAGCAGGTAGACTGCTCAATGCATCTTCATTATACCATCCTGTAATTACACTTCAGCACCAGCAGAGCGGGCAGCGCCTCTTCCCCTGCCCACATGTGACTCCAACTCCACAAGCACTTCCCCTTTCATCATCTTGTGTAACAATAGCTAACCCTTTCTGTGCCAGATAAATATGGAATTGGGCAAGTCTTTTATTGTTCCCCGCCTAAATGTATCTATATATTTATATATTCATTTATAGGGTCACTGTCACTTAAAAAAAACTTTGGTGATTCTGATTTGATGTATTGCCCATTTTTTAACCCCTTAATTACCCTTGACATGCCAGGACTGTCACGCCTGGTCCGGCACTTAAGGACTGATTACTGTCCTGGCACATCATGGAATCCTGGGGTCGAAGTGTGGCTGCACACTACTTGGAGACCCGGTAATCCAATCAACAAAAAAATAAACGCCCCATGGTCATTAACCCTTTCAGTGCCTGAGGGGCACGCAAAGCATTTCTTAGAAAACTATCTTTTCTAAATTAACCCCTTAAGGAATGACCATTAAGGCCATTCCTTAAAGAGTTAATTTAGAAAGATAGTTTTATAGCTATTTAAATTTTTAGTATTTGAAAAGTGAAAGTCTCCTGATAGAGCACAGAGCCTCATTAGCATACAAAAAGTCACTGAAAATCGTAAAGGGATAGTAATACTTAAATGTAAAAAAAAATATATATTGTAGTGTTTATCCCCCTGTGTAAAACAAGGGTATTCTCAATGCTGAAAGTTGTTTTATTCAAAAGTGATTACAGTTCAAACTTGAATCTTTGAGGTGCAGTATCACAGTGGCCTGATATTATACAATGCTCTGGTCAGTTGACCATAAATCTCCATAGGATGGTATAGCAACAGTGCCACTGTATAATTTAAGGCCATTGTGATACTGCACCTCAAGAATTCAAGCTTGAACTGTAATAACTTTTGAATAAAACAACTTTCAGCATTGAGAATACCCTTGTTTTACACAGGGGGATAAACCCTACAAACATATATTTTTTTACATATTAAGTATTACCATCTCTTTAATTATCATACAACAGGTCACCAAAAACCTTCATTAGCATATGGATACCACAATTAGCATACCAAGCAGTCCCTGTAAGGTGCACAGAGATGACTTCAGTCTGAATTCGGAGCACCCCGCTCCATATCAGCAGTGGAGCAGGCAGTCTGTACTGTGCATGACTGCAGCGTGCGCAGCCGTCTCTACTGTGTATGGCGGCTTCTGACAAACATCCTAGAGAATTATAATATAGGATATGGTGGATGATCCTCTTGTGTTTCAGTTGTACCCGTTGGTCTAACTGTGCCATTAACCAAATCTAGATTAAACACAGCTCTTCAAATATAGGGGGAGGTGCAATAAGGTGGGATAAAAAGAGAAGATAACTTCTCCAGTGATATCACTTCTTCAGTTCCTATATTATTCTATAGAGCGTATGCACTAAGATCTCCAATGCTGGAGAAATCTTGGTGCACTGGTTCCATATAATAACATAGGAACTGGAGAAGTCATCTCTGCTTTATCACTACTTAGTGAATCTGCCCCATAGATCTGGTGGTTGGCCTGAAATTTAGCTCTCAGTCAAAAACACAGGCTCCATTCTGGAGCAAACCAACTCCGCATTTCTGATTTAAATGGGGATGAGAACTCTCTTGCAGTCAAGGTGTTAAAAAACTTGTTGAAATGTACCCTTTCAGTGAAAAGCAATGCGTTGCGTACCCCTCTGGCACTCAAATGGTAATGGAGATTTTTTTTTTTTTAAATGTCGCCATTGGTGCAGTGGGTTTGTACCTGCCAAACACTCTCAGGGGGGATATTGGGATAAACCAGTGCATTATGGGGGGGAAAAAGGAACAATTCCTGGACAAACCAACTTCACATTAGAGGAGGGGGTGGCATAAAATCCCTAATATTCACAGTGTTTTAAATGTGACTTTTTAACCTCTTCAATGCTAGAAAGGTATCTAACATATTGTGAAGCAATGCATCATAAACCTTTGTAGCATTCAAAGGGTTAAAATCCCTATTTACATCAATGGCGATTGTAATTTGTGCTGTATGGTCTGCCCCAGAAATGCTCCACTATTTTCATTATACATAAGGTCCAATATTGTGTTATGTGTATCTCACACACAGTAACACAAAGTGACACACAACACACACATACCACAAACATACTGACACAGACACACAACACAAACGGACACGCACACACACACACACACATAACACAAACATACTGATATGCACACACATGCTGAAACATCTACACTCCTACACAAAGAAACATACTAACACATAAACACAAACATAGTGATACACACATACACATAAGTACTGACATATAGACAAGAATACACACACAACACATATATTGACACATACACATGCGCGCACATACACCTACACAATGAAACATACACACTAAAGATGAGCGAGCACCCCGATGCTCGGGTGCTCGGGTGCTCTGACCGAGCACCCCCTGATGCTCGAGTGCTCGGCCGAGCACCCGAGCCCCATTCAAATGAATGGGAGCACTCGAGCATTAAACCAGGCACCCCCTGCTCTGATGAGCGGAGGGTGCCTGGTCAATGTCCCCCTTCATCTCCGCTATGCCCCTCTTCCACAATGTCCCCCTTCATCTCCTATGCCATAGCGGAGATGAAGGGGGACATTGTGGAAGAGGGGCATAGCGGAGATGAAGGGGGACATTGTGGAAGAGGGGCATAGACTCTATGCCCCTCTTCCACAATGTCCCCCTTCATCTCCGCTATGCCCCTCTTCCACAATGTCCCCCTTCATCTCCTCTATGGCATAGGAGATGAAGGGGGACATTGTGGAAGAGGGGCATAGCGGAGATGAAGGGGCACATTGTGGAAGACGGGCATAGCGGAGATGAAGGGGGACATTGTGGAAGAGGGGCATAGAGTCTATGCCCCTCTTCCATAATGTCCCCCTTCATCTCCGCAATGCCCCCTTCATCTCCGCAATGCCCCCGTACCTCCATTCCCTGGTGGTCCAGCGGAGCGTCTTCGGATCTGTGCCTCTTCCGGCACAGATCCTCTTCACCCGAGCATGTCGGGCGAGCACATGGCGGTACTCGTACGAGTACCGCCATGTGCAGAGCAGAGCGATGCTCGAGCCGATCCGAGCATCGGCCGAGCACGCTCGCTCAACACTAATACACACATATTGACATATACACACAAACATACTGACACACACACATACACACAAACATAAACACACATGAATACCCAAACAGTAACATACACTCAAACACACATATAATCTGACACACACCCCACAAACGTACTGACATGCACACATGCTGAAACAAGCACACACATACTGACACATCCACACAAACACACCTACACAATGAAACATGCACACACATACTGACACCAACACAAGTGTACTGAACACACACATACACAAACATACTAACATACACACATGAATACCTGCACAGAAACATACTCACACACACAGCATAGACATACTGACACATCCACACAAACACACCTACACAATGAAACATACACAAATACTGACACATACACATTAACATATTGACACACACATAGACACAAATATACTGACATACGCACTCAAACATAAACCCTTTTACTGTTACATACACACACAAAACACAAACATACTGATATGCACAAATACGTTGAAACAAACACACGCCTACACAATGAACCATGCACACATACTGACACATACACACAAACATACTGATACATACACACACATACTGACACATCAACACACACACCCATACAATGAAACATACACACATACTGACACACCCACACACATACACAAACATACTGACAAACACACACGAATACCCGTACAGAAACATACACACACATACATACTGACACATCCACACAAACACACCTACACAATTAAACATACACAAATACTGACACATACACATAAACATATTGACACACACATAGACACAAACATATTGACATACACACTCAAACATAGAACCTTTTACTGCTACACACACACACACAAAATATAAAAAAAATACATACATACCTATAAAGAAACACCCACACACATACGGATACCCACACAGACACACCTACACATTGAAACACACTCACCCACACACACACAAACCTACTGAAACACCCACAGGCACATCCACACACTGATAGACACAGACTCACACAACCACACACTGACACACACATATTGACATACAAATACACACAAACACATACAGACACAGAGAAACATATGTACACATTCAGACAAAAACACAAACCACACACACACAATTTATTTGACATCTCCCTGACACTAAAAGGTTTTGGGGGTAAGAGGAGTGATGGAGTGTCTTCTCTCTCTCTAGATAATGGGCGAGCATCCTAACCACTGGGCCTAGACACTTGAGAGAAAGGAACATCATGGCTGGGTGATAAGACGGCATGCACGAAGCATAGAACAATCCTTTGTTCTTTATACAGGCTATATCCCACCCATCTGTACTCTGTGCCTGCTAAGATCTATCAAGCAGGCCCAACCTGGCCTATGAACTATAGTCAATGGTGACAGTAATCCGGCCGATGCGGCGCCTCTAGATGACAACGCCAAAGCGGTACGTAAAACATATAGCAAAAAAAAAAAAAAAAAAAGAAGTGAATTCTGGGCAATCCAACTGCCTTATGGGTCACTTGGTCTGAGGACTCTCTAGCACTGAAGTACTTAAAAACCAATGGGATATTTTTTAAGAGAATTGTTTAGACACACAGAGGTAGCAGAAGTGAAACAATGGGGAGAAATTGTGAGGCAATCCCATCTGTATCATAACGGGCAAGTAGAAATTCCCTTAGATTTAAATAAGAATTATTAACTCCTTGAATGCTAGAGAAATCTCCAATGCAGTGCACTGGAGTGTGAGACCTTTTCAGCATTCAAGGGGTTAAAGGCCCAAATTTAGATCAACGGTAATTTTAGGAATTTTTGTCACTTATGTGGCAGATGGTTTGCTTTAAAATGTCTCCACTTTTAATTCAATATGAATGCCCCATACTGGGGTAAAAAAATACCCCATTCTGACTTACACCTACTGCAATTATCCATTGACCTAATTTGGGCTTTTAACGATTTAAACGATTTTTGCAATGCTTTGCGCACCCCTTTGGCACTCAAAGGGCTGAACTGAAGGGAAATTTTATATTGTCCTATTTGCATATGGCCTGGAACAGCATATTCTAATTATTTTTTTCTCTCTCTTTTTTTTAATAAAAATCAAGTAAGAGCGACTGATCTGATACAAAATGTTGGAGTGGTAACTATGTCTCCCCCCTCCCCCCAATGAACACACAACATTATGCAGTTCCCCCGTTTTAGATGCTCAGAGGAAGGGCAGTGTGGCAGCCATGAGTCCTTGCTGGTTTCCTCCACAAGGGGGTTTATCCTGTCCTGAGTGCTGTTCACATTCCGGGCTTACAAGAGAACTGCATTCTTATAGTGTATTCATAGTTATATTTATAGAATTAGTTAGGCTAAGTTGTGTGTTTTATTATATCTAGTTGTAAATATAATATATATATTTAAGTTATTTATTAAAGATATTTATTATAAATAAATTAATTATATATATATATCATAGTGTACATGTCATTATGTTTCTATCTGTTGGGGGAATTTCTGAGATGTAGCACAGGTATATCCTCATTGTGAACCAGAGAGGTTAAGGGAGATATTACATTCTGATATGGAGGTATTAAAGCGGAAAGTTCACTCAAATTAAAGTGCCCCTCAAATCATTATTCACTTAGCGATACGTATATCAGTACTTGTATTATCCTGAATAAGTCTGGCATTATTGAGACATCCATCTTGTTCGGAAACTCCCCAGCAGACATCAACGCAGACATCTTGCCGAAGAGGCATTTGTGAGTCATCCCTGCCTCTTATAGGATTTGTGAGGGGAGTTGCATTGTACCTGAAGGTACAGGAAGGGACTGATGGCGCAGGAGGACAGATGCCTCTACAGCAAGATGCATGCCGGTGAGTCTACAAACAAGTTGGATTTCTCAATAATGCCAGACTTATTCAGGATAATATTAGTATTTATATGCATATCACTATGTGAATAATGATTTTGGGGGGCACTTTAAGAGGTATCCCTTAACAAAACCAGGTATTGCCGATATGCATTGGGAGGACAGTTCTGAGAGGTCCTGTGTGTAAGCCTTTTCCCCTTACTGCACCATTTATACTGTTGGCTATCTACTCCTTACAATTAGGAATCTTATTATCAGATGGGATGTCTTCTTGTACTATTTTTGCACTTTATTAGGGTTATGTGTTATTTACATTAATATGTTTTTTTTCACTGTTTTGATAAACAGATGTCTCCCTATAAGTAATACAGGTGTGTTTATAGGGAATTAAACATCCAGCTAGAGGATTTATTATTTAGTACTTTATATGTTTGCCTGAATTTTGGAATTACCTATTACATATTTATCCTCATGTGTGGCTTTACCCACAGACCTCTCTTTTGTTCTTTTAACTGATTTTACTTCAATTGTCTTATTTTGATACCAATAAAATATATTGAGAACTTTATATATATATTTGTGACCTTATGAGTGCCTCATTTATAACACCATCTGTTTGGTTAGGGGGTGTCTGTGCCTCCTGGTTATAGTATGTCTCTCACCTCTGACTCTACCGAGTCTTTTCCTCCCTTCTCATGCACCAAGATATAGATTTTTTCATGATCACTCTCCACGTCTTCAAGCCAAAACACAACACAGATAACTATTTACCCAATAGATATGAACTTTATTTGTATGTAGAGTCAGTGAGAGTATAATCTACCTGCAGGTGAGGTGAGTGGAGTGGTCTCACCCATGGCTGCTCAAAAATTGCTGAGGCTGCCCCAGTACCCCGCCACTGGCCTGCTGCTCTGACGCTCCGTCCTCTTCTGGATGCAGGTGCAGCTCCTCTGGTGGCTGGTGCACAGACGCATTGTACTAAAGTTACGTTGCGACTGACATCACCAGCTAAAGCCAGAATGAAGACCACCATCGGCCAGGCGAATTGGGTACTCTCTTCTCCTGCAGCACTGTGTATGCATAAAGTCAAGTGCTCATCGCTTATCCATTCGGGATCTGTTCATTCGGGCTGCCCGAATGAATAGAGCCTGAATGAAACAATGCCGTTAGGGAACACTTATTTAATCAGGAGCTGAAGAAAATTAGGGGGGCACATGGGGAGGCACAGTAGAATGTAGGAGGGGCCTGGCCCCCTCTGCCCCCCCCCCCCCCGGTAACACCACTGCAATGTACTGATCAAAAAGAGAACCATTTAAGTCAGAGAATAGCTCCCCTTTAAAATTAATTTCTTTACTAGTTATTGTTTGCTATTCTCACTTCTGGATGCAGTATCATTATAACCTTAAACCCCTCAGTGTAAACATGTTCCACATCTTTCATGGGCTGAAGCTGCCCATGGCATTCTAATTCCTATTGGTTGAGAAGGGCAATGTGTTCCATCACAGCACCCAAAAGGAATCATGGGGTTGAGGGCTGTGGGCTATAGGCCTGCAATACTGGCAGTGTTAGAGGTGGGAATCACAGTGAAGAACTAATAAACAGCTGAATGTTAACATAATGATATGTATTTTTCCATGTTAGTTTCCCTTTAAGCAGGAGAAATGTTCATAAATGTGATGATCTATATCTCTCTGGCAGAGAGGGAGTTAAATAGAGATTTACTGTGCTTTCAGTAATTAAGGTTTATACAGTGACTATGCACAATTCTCTCGCTAGCAGAAAGAGGTTAATAGAGTAGTACCCAGCAAGATTTCAGTGTTGTACCGAGGTATACTGAATACTGCTGAGGTGAGTGAAATGTTTGACGTTCCACATGAAAATATCTTTTACAAAATCTAATCCGGTAGTGATAAAACTTTACACATCCAGTTGTTGGGGAATGGAGTGCCAAAGTTTTACCACCCCATTCTATTTTTACAGTTTTTAACTTAAAATCTGCATAATAAGTTAGACATTTTTAATATTACTTAACTGTACAAAAATGTTGTTTCTTTTTTTTTGCTGATAGATCTTCAGAATATTTCAAGAAATTATCACTTTTAAAACCTTAAATATCTTTCTAACAATGTTTTGCTATAAAAAAAATCTGGTTTCTTTAACATTTTATAAAATAGGCAAAATAAAGTTTCATTCCATTAAAACTGCTCTTCTTCCATTTTTGAGGGTCAAAAAATATCCCTATGAAATTTGAAAGTTGTATTCTTGAAATAAACCTATCACCTAAAACAACAGGTAGGGCCTGCATGGCATGTCTGAATTAGCATAATTCATAAATCTAAATAACTCAAAATTTAGTTTACTAAATAAAAAAATTCTAATACAACATATAGGTGATTTTGAAAGCACTTTCAAAATCACCAACAATGTTTTTAGATGATAGGGTGCTTTTAATTAATGTCTCTAGGTTAGAGGTACAACATTTTTCAACCTCCACTTTTTGGACACTACAAACTGTTGGCTGGTTGGGGGGCAATGGGAGTTTTAGTCCCCATCAGATCAAGGTTCAAATATTATTCCTACTCTAGATATTTGGTGAAAAAATTAAAAAGTTCTAAAATGTATATGCACAATATTTTGAAATTCAAAATTAATTCTATAATCTTTTCTTCAGAGATTTGTAGTTTGGGTGGTCACTTTTGCTGTTTTCTTTAGACAGGAAACTGCATGACAGTTTCACATGAAGAAATTGCCTGTACTCCCTGCATGTCAATGTACTGTCCATTGCCTGTCAACTAATTTTCCCCTTGTTATTGTTGGGCGTGTTGATCTCCTCATGATTGGTCTCAGAAAGGTGTAGATCTGAGGGGCTGTCTTGAGATTCATATGACTTGTACTGTACTGCATCCTCTTGATTTAGGATGGCCTGAAAGATACAACGTTTCGTGGATTAGAATAAAGAATTTCAAGTCAAAGCTTTATGTTGGTAATTTCTAATACATTAAAGGATCAGTCAAGTTTTCCCTCTGAAGTGAGCGAAGGTGAGCAACTCAACTTGGAGCATCTGTTACACCAAAGCAGCCTACATAGCAGCACTGAGAGGCCACCATGCCTTAGAACAAGATACTTTCTCTTGTTCATTCTCAATGGGTGCTTGTCATAGTCTTTGCTGTAGGCCTATCTAAGTGGAATGGTATCCCAGGTACAGGCCTTTACCCTACATTTGCCTAGAGTGAGTTAGCTGCACCACACCCACAAGGCCCACATGGACCTAAACTTATGTCTGTGGTTTTGCTGGCTCTCTTGTGCAGACAGGATTTGCCTGACATTTCTGAGCTGGACTGTATGTGAGCAGAACCACATATGGATATGGAAATATCCTCTCTGCAACTGCACAGGGGAGTGAAAAATATGATTTGTAGCACCAAGTGGTATGTTTAATAGTTGTCGGTAAGATTTGGGATAATGAGATATATTTATAAAGAAGCAAAGTCAAGTTTATAAATATATTTCCATCTGACAAAATTTGCTAATAAGATTTTTTTTGCTTACATAGCTTATGCACTGTCAATTAATATCATATATATTTCCATTAAGAATAGGCTATACCTGGCATAAACCCTTGGAGTGTCAGAGTGGTATGGAATGCATTGCAAAGCAATGTATTCCGTACCACTCTGGCACACAACGGGTTAAGACTTAAAGGGATAGTAATACTTAATTATTAATAATAACTATTTTAAAGTCATAGTAAAAATAAATGTATTGCCTCCAGTGTCATCTCTCAAACCTTTATGGTTTGAGAGATAATGGCTCCTAAAGTTGCCTTCTCCCACCCCCTTCCCCATAGTCAGAGCTCTAGCTGACTGCAGGGAAGCCAGTCGTACGACTTTCAGGCGGCTCTCCAGCACAGCCAAGATCGCGTTAATAAAAAATAAATCTGTCACTGAAATGGTCTTCTACGTGTGCTTGGTTTGCTACAGTAGAGATAGGCGAATAAAAATCTAGCTGGACTTTCCAGTATCTTTTTTCCCAGAATTAGAGGCTTCACCTTTTTCTCTTCCTTCGTTGGTGGGTTTCGCAGCAGGATGCAGAGGGGGGAGTAGACAACGTTCACCACACAAAAAACCACCATTAACCATTTGAATCCAATAGCCTTTGCAATGGCTCCACCAGAGGAAGGACCTGAGAAGGAATAATAGAAAATCATGAGGCTGGAGAGGTCAAGATACAGTTGTTTTAAGGGGATAGTAATTGTTTGTTTTAAGAAATTCTTATAACCTCAATAGAAACTCAGATCTGGACCCTGTGTGTATCACAGTGCCGTGATTACTTGCCTGTTGTGTCAGTCCAATGACCTGAGTGTGTTATTTTATAGCTTCCTGTTAGTTGGCCGATCAGGCTCCACCTTCGGGCGACGGCCTTATATGCTGGGCACGAACTGGGCTTAGTCGCCCTTTTGTTGTGTTCCTGTGTGCATCCAGTTTGTTCCTCTGACCCTTGCTTGGCTTACATTGTCTCCTGGTGTTCGATCCTTGGCTTGTCTGACTACTCGCTCCAGTTGTGACTTTGGCTGTGGCTGACTTCCTGATCTGTGTATGACTCTGGCTTGTCCGACTACCCTCTCCGTGCTGACCCTAGCTGTGGCTGACTACCCGATCCGGCTCCTGACTGTGGCCTGTCTGACTGATGATCCGTGTTGTCCCTCACTCCTGTCTGACTACCACTAGGCCGATCTAAGGGCATGCTCCACTACCCTGCTGCTCAGCTACCAAGCTGGTAGATTGCAGCTTACCTCACTCCTTTGTCTCAGTTCTGTGTGCTCCTAGCTGGCTGCCTCTATTCAAGCACTCACTCTGGTGCCTTGAGTAGTGCTATCAGTATACTGTCCTGGTATCTGCTGGTCATCCTACACTCTATGCCTCTGCTGGGTATTACTCATATTTGGGCTAACCAAATCCTCTAGCTGACATTCCTTCCCGTAGGACTGTCCGGGTACGCTCATGTGCTAGTCTTAGCATTCTGATTCCTATCCGTGGTCAGGCAAGTTTGTTCTGAGACTCAGTACTATTATACCTGCGGTGTTTCAGTGTCAGCTCCTGGGTAGTGGACTAGACACTGTCCTCACGTCTGTCTCCCCTTTGACTGAGGAAGTGTTCGCTATTATTATTATTATTATTTTACTCAATAAACTGGTTTAAATTAACTTGTACTGTTCTGTGTGCTTATTTGCTCTAGTGACCGTGACAGTGTGGTATTGGTTAAATGGATAGTAATAGTTTTTTTAAGAAATTCTAATATAGTAGATATTAAAAATAGAAGTATAATAACCTACATTCCGTCTCTCAAACCTTTATAGTTTGAGAGATCGAAGCATCTAAAGTTCCCCCTCCTGCCCCTTTCAAAGACATCATCTCTAGCTGACAGAAGGAGATTTGACCGGCCAGCGGCTCTTCAGCAGAGCCAAGATAGCGTTATGTAGAATGAAATACTTCATTGGAATGGTCTACAAAGTATGCCTGGTTTGCAAGCACACTTCGTGGACCATTCCAGTGAAGTATTTCATTCAACATAGTGCTATCTCAGCTCTGCTGAAGAGCTGCCGGCCGGTCAAATGACCAGAATCTCCATATGTCAGCTAGAGGATGATGTCTCTGAAAGGGGCAGGAGGGGGGAACTTCAGATGCTTCAATATCTCAAACTATAAAAGTCTGAGAGACGGGAGGTATTTTATTGTACTTCTATTTTTAACATCTATAACATTAGAATTTCTTAAAACAAACTTTTACTATCCCTTTAATCAATACCACACAGGGTCCAGATCTGAGTTTCTACTGAGTTATAAGACGTGTAAACAAGTTTGTACTGAAACTAGGAAAAAGGTGAATTGGTATCTTTTTGTATAAATGTGATGCACTGTACATTGGAGTTTCCCCTATATAAATGGAGATATAGACTACAGAAAAGCCTTTATAATATAAATAAGATATACACTGGGGTTGCATTCTATACACTAACATGAAGACCAGAAAAAAATCCTGTTGTATAAATGGAATATACACTGGGGCTGTGTCCTATAAATTAACATACAGACCAGAGACAAGTACTATTGTATAAATGATATAGACACTAGAATCTGCATCCTATAAACTGAGATATAGATTGGAGAAAAGTCCTATTGTATAAATGAAATAGACACTAGAGAATAATTCAGGCCAGAGAAAAGTTTTATTGTATGAAAGAGATATACAGTAGACTGGGGCTTCATTTTTTAAACATAGATCCAGGATAGAGAAAATCTTGTTTTTTAAATGGGATATTTGGAATATAGGTAAGATATATATAGATAGAACTAAACTCACTGACAAACATATACAAATTGATATCAAGACAATTTCTTACCCAGTATATATCCAAAGCAGAATGCCATGTCTGTGATGGCATATACTCCTCCATAGACCGAGGAGTGACGCAGATCTACCAGATGTGCCACGGTGGGTAATAGGGAGGTTTCCACCATTCCAAAAGCAACACCTAATACAGCATTGGGACCAATGAGTTCATAGATATTTGTAGCTAGTGGCATCTGTGACAGAGAATATGATATAGCAATTACTGTGGACATAAATCTGTGTCAGTTACCATTTTCACTTACCCTAGCAGGACATGCTTCATATATATATCAAAAGTACTCACTATAAATGTGATACTACTAAAATGACTGAGCCTTTGTTTAAAGCACCATTGTACCTCAGATAACAGCCTTTCAAAAAAGGGCGGCCATTTAAAGCCACAAATCTCCCTTTTACACCTGTTCCTGTCAAAGGAAAATCTGTCAGAACTCACATATTCTACTAGCTGCTAAAAGCTGCATTACAAGGCACTGGAAACAGAATATGAATTACTAAGATTATCAGCCTTGTTAAAGGTGAACCTTCAGTGCCTAATATATATTGGCAAATATTAAAAAGTGAGATAAGAAATTGATTACTTAAAATCAAGGTGCTTTTGCTTAAAGGGATAGTAATACTTTGTTTTATCTTTATTTTATTTTGTAGGCATTAAAAAAACATGAAGAACGATATAAGTCTTATCTCTCAAACCTTTATGGCTTGACAGGTATTCACAAGCAAAGTTTCCCCTCCTGCCCCTTTTACCTGGTGTAAGCCATATCTTCTCAGATGTGGAATCCAGTCCATAGACCAGACAGATAACAGAAGGGGACAATCTTCTTCCTATGAGAACAATGAAAGCCCTGCCCCCCTTGACAAGTTTTTCAGGTTTTTCCCTTATCTTAATTGAAGATTGTCCCTCTCTGCAATCTACCTGGGCACCTCCCTTCTGATCTGGCTGAGCAGTGTTACATCAGTAAAAGGGGCAGGAGGGGGATACTTTATTATTGAATTACTCTTGAACTATAACTCTGACAGAATTGAAATAACACTTTCCAAAGTCCAAATGCTATGATGATTAATTAGAGCTGCTTTTATATGAAACATTACTATCCCTTTAAAAAAGTATTCCATGTAATTTGAAATATAAAAAAAAAATATATACAATATTGTGGATACAATAAAAAACAAACAAAATGAATAATGCAAAATGTATATCTAATATGTACAACTATATCGGATATGAACCCAAAAGATACACTACTAATATGCACAAAATTATATAGTGGATATTAAAGCAAAATATACACTGTGTATCACTAATATGTACAGAAGTATATACTGGATCTCAAGCCAATCAGAATAAATTACAAAAAAAAAAAATCAAAACTGATGACTGTTAGACAAATAAATGAAAAGTCCTTTAATGTCCATAATTCATATAATGTACCTGTGACATTGTAATAAAAATATGATGACAAAAAGAGAGAAGGGTAGGGATCAAAAAGTAGGCAACCAAAGGTCATCATTATACTTCCAGACCTTTCTCATGCTTCTTAGGACGCCTGAAACCTGTCACATTGGACCTGCACATTAGCCAACATAGTTGCGTATAAGTGAAAGTGTGGTACCTTTGAATTTTTATATTTTACTAGGACTTTTACTTATTGTCTCATGGACTGGTATACAAAACTTTATTGGAAACTTTATTGCAAGTATATGTCAAGGTTTGGCTGAGCTCTGCTGCTCGGTTCTGCTGTCTAAGCTAATCCAGTGCTCTGCTATCCATTACTGCTGCCTTTCCTTTGCTGAGCTGGCTGAATCAGCTGACCTCTCTGTGTTTGCTCACCTGACTGCTATCAGCCAGCAGCCAACCTTCCCAGGGTATTTAAAGCAGCTTGGATTACCACCTGATTGCCCTTGTGTCTGATTCTGGAGCAAGCGTGTTATCCTGAGTTGCTGATTACCTATGCATGACCTGGCTTCCTCTGACATCCCTTCTGTTTTCTGACTGCTGACCTTGTTCCTGACTTCGCTGATCTCCATATTCCTGACCTTGGCTTAGCTGAGTACCTGTCTTGGTTCCTTACCCCGGCTTGTCTTTTGGTTTACGCTTCTGGATCCTGATTTTGCTTTGTTTGCTTTTGTTATTTCAATAAAGGTGTTTTACATTTTTACATTTTTGTGTCCTGTCTGGTTCCTGGTCCCTAACAGTACACAAGGGCCATGAATTCAGGAGACGCAGGCAATCCACCGAATATTTTTTTCAGGCTGGACCAGGTAAACCAGCGCATGGGCCAGTTTGCGATAGCCTCTAGACTTTGTTGCTCCATACTGCACATCTGGCTCCAGTGCCTCAGCAGCCCCTGGCGCAGTCTGTCCCTATAGCTGCTGCCACTCCTGCCCTGGCTGTCAATAGTGATTCCAATGTTGCGAGAGGCATGACTGGGTTCGCCCTGCTTCCCCAGCATTATGGGGTGACCCTAACCAGTGCAGAGGTTTCCTGAACCAGGTCGGTTTCTGTCTGGAGATGGTACCACAGTCCTTTCCATTTGATAGGAGTAAGGTGGGCCTTGTGTTTTCCTTACTCTCTGACAGGGCTTTGGCATGGGCTAAACCCCTTTGGGAGACGCAGAAACCCATAGTGTACAATTACCCTGAGTTTGTGGCATCCTTTAAAAGGGTATTTGATTACTGGGCCGCTCCACCTCAGCTGCCAAGCAACTAATGTCCATCCAGCAGGGTACAAGGACGGTTTTGGATTATGCCATAGAGTTTCGTACCCTGGCAGCCAAGGTTGGTTGGAATAATGAGGCTCTCATGGCTGCTTTCTCTAATGGGCTTTCAGATAAAATTAAAGATAAGATTGCAGTCCGGGACCTTCCCAGAGATTTAGAGGAATTAGTCTCATATTGCATATTGATTGACTCCTATATCCATGAGTGACCTACCTTTAGGGAGCGCCTGTGGAAACATCCCATCCATTTAGCCCTGAGCTTTTCATCCCCACCCGTGCCTCCCTCTCCTGCCACTCCTCCTAGTCTTGAGACCTCAGGAGATGTGG
Organism: Rhinophrynus dorsalis; assembly: GCA_037306005.1. NCBI lineage: Eukaryota > Metazoa > Chordata > Amphibia > Anura > Rhinophrynidae > Rhinophrynus > Rhinophrynus dorsalis. The sequence continues at coordinate 490,486,210 of CM074721.1, forward strand.
CGCCCATGCAGCTTGGGTTCACTCGCCTTTTGGTTGCTGAAAGGGCCTTTAGGAGGAGGGAGGGCCTGTGCCTTTACTGTGGTAAGGCAGGGCATATGCTGAGAAATTGCCCCACACGTCCAGGAAATGCCCACATCTAAGGTCCTACAGGGGACAGATCTTAGGTGGCATCTCAGCGTCCCCGGCTATCCAGAAGGATAAACCTCTAGTCTCTATTGGGCTCTCCTAGGGAGAGTTTTCCATTACTACTGAGGCACTTATTGACTCTGGTGCAGCGGGCCTCTTTATTGACAGTGCCTTCACCCAGAAGCACTCCATTAAATTGCAGCTCCGTACCACTCCACTTGCCGTTGAGGCGATTGATGGTAGACCCCTACAGCCACCGCAGGTCACCCACAAAACTGCTCCTTTGTCTATGGCTGTAGGGGATCTCCATCACGAAAGTTTACATTTCCAGGTGATCCACTCACCTCACTATCCTGTGATCCTGGGTATCCATGGTTGCGCAAACATAATCCCCCGTTCGATTGGGCAAGGGCCAAAGTCATGGCATGGTCTCCGAGCTGTTCCAAGACATGCCTAGTGAAAGTGGTGAAGGTGCTAACCACATCCCCGGTATCTTTGTTGACTGAAGAGTACCAAGAGTTCCAAGACATATTCGATAAGGGCTGGGCGGGTGAGCTCCCACCTCATGCTTTCCCCATAAACCTGGTCCTGCCCTGCAGGGGGGGGGGGATTGTTGAGGTGGGTTACTGTCAAGGTTTGGCTGAGCTCTGCTGCTAGATTCTGCTGTCTGAGCTAATCCAGTGCTCTGATGTCCATTACTGCTGCCTTTCCTTTGCTGAGCTGGCTGAATCAGCTGACCTCTCTGTGTTTGCTCACCTGACTGCTATCAGCCAACAGTCAACCTTCCCAGGGTATTTAAAGCAGCTTGGATCACTACAAGATTGCCCTTGTGTCTGATTCTGGAGCAAGCGCGTTATCCTGAGTTGCTGATTACCTGTGTATGACCTGGCTTCCTCTGATGTCCCTTCTGGTTCCTGACTGCTGGCCTGTTCCTGACTTCGCTGATCTCCGTATTCCTGATCCCGGCTTGGCTGAGTACTTGTCTTGGTTCCTTACCCTGGCTTGGTTTTTGGTTTATGTTTCTGGATCACGATTTTGCTTTGTTTGCTTTTGTTATTTCAATAAAGGTGTTTTGCATTTTTACATTTTTGTGTCCTGTCTGGTTCCTGGTCCCTAAAAGTATAATAATGAACTTTGGTTCTTTTTGGAGGGGAATGTTGATCAGTCTTGTTTATGCATTTCAGTAGATATTTATGCTGAATGACTGTATATAATAATTATACTGAGGTTAACTTTGCATTATATACTGTTATTACAAATGCATAGCTCACCACTCACATACACAACTTCATGCTCATTTACAAGGTTCACTCATTTACATACCTCCTAGAAATTCCCAGGGAGGAAGAACCTGAAACTGACATACTAAGAAGAGTGGTGCAGTTGTGGGACAAACTGCACCAATAGAAACAAAGTTCCCATTGACTGAAATTAGACTTTTAGGCCTCAATTCAATTAGGTCCAATAGCAAAAAAACACCTGCCAGCATTTTTTTCAAGCACGGTAAGCCATTCAGTTATCAGTACTATGAAGAAATACCAGCAGAAAAAAATACACTTTGGGTGCTAAAGTTACATTTAAACGTTGTCCATTTTCTCATTCAATTCCATACGTTAGGCCTTAACATGCTTAAGAGACTCACTCTAACGGATGAAAATCTGCACCCAGTTTTTCTAAGCAAAGAGTCCCCTAATGCATGTTAATCCTGCTGATGCAGGAACTGAAAGGGATAAAAGGCTAGTAGTGTCTTCAGCACCCTGGACAACTACTGCCCATCTTCCTTATTCCTCTCTGTCTTCTGATCTTCTGTCTTCTTCTATACTGTCTTCTGTTTGGTAAAGCTGTACCTGTAAAAAAAAAAAATAAATCAACATTAGAATCATTATTCAAAAATATCTGTCCAAGTGATGTATCCATTAACTCTTTGAGTGTCTGAGGGGAACACAACGCATTGCAGAGCAATGCTTTGTGTACCTTTCTAGCACTCAAAGGTTTTAGACAGTTCCAGCATTCCAATAATTAAAATGTATACTGCCCAATGCAAAATATTTGGGCAACATGGATTGGGACATTTATTTTGTATTGAGAAATATATATTTTAATTATTGGAATGCCGGAACTGTTTAATGAATACATTACTTGGACTGACATTTTTTAATAATGATTTTAATGCTGACTTTTATTTCATTTTTTTTTTTACAGGTACATCTTTACTGAACAGAAAACAGAAGTGAAGAAGACAGAAGACAAAGAAGAAGAAGGAAGATGACAGAAAAAGACAGACAGTGGATGACAGGTATGTGTTACAGCTCTGGGTGTTAGGATAGTGTTAGGGCTACTTGACAGTGTGTCAAACACCAATCGTTAGCTCTTTTCCTTTGATGTTCCCATTACTCACGCTATTTATGTGAGTTTTGGGAACATAAAACACATGACAGCATTTCGCCACAGATCAGTTTCTGTTGGTAGGGCAATTGAATAGCTCCATTAGCACATTTTATTAACGCCCATAGCCAATATTGCCCTACTGGTTATTATAATGAGGACAATTGAATCGAGGCCTTAACCTCTTGAATGCTAGAGAGGGCTCCATTCATGGGTTTAAAACCCCCATTTAAATCAGTTGGATTTTTATTTCTCCCTATACAGTAAGTGGTTTTATTTGAATGTATGACCCATAAATGTATTAATATGTATATTATGTATTAGTATGCTATATTGTACAAGTATATCTAAGAAAACAGCTGTATATACAAAGGAAAGAAGTGAAGCCATTATTGAGAAAATCATCTGCACAATACGGAGCAAATAATATTCCCCATTAATTTAAATTGAGCTTTTAACCCTTTGTTTGCCAAGGGGGTGTCAAATGAATTCCTTTTCAATTTTTTGGACACCGAATTTGCACTCAGAGGGTGAACCCTGGGATTGCTTACTTCCAATGCATTGCAGATCTCTCCAGTGTTCTATGGATGAAAAGCCCCATTTACACCAATGTGAATTTTTATTTGTTGCCCTAATAGCTAACAAACAAAATCCCCCTTTGATTTATATGAGGCTTATTTAACCTCTTCAGTACTGAAAAGAGATCCAATATATTGTAAGAAAAGCAGGCATTCAAAGTTATGACTCTTTGGTTTCCATAGGGGCATCCAATACGTTTCAGACAAATCTATTATAACACTATATCAGAGCGCTCACAGAGCAAGAACTAGAAAGCGAAAACTCACTGTTCTCACAGTAATGGGTTAATAAACTGATAAAAACAAAAGACTCCACTGTTCTTATGTCAAAGAGATGAGTATGAATAACCTAATAAAGGAAACAAAGCAGGAATATCCTATCAACCCTAAAGGGTCAATACATTACACTTGTACAGTTCAACCCACTTAAATGGATAGTAATACTTTATTTTATTTTGTAGGCATTAAAAAAACATGAAGAACGATGTAAGTCTTATCTCTCAAACCTTTATGGTTTAAGAGATATTCACAAGCAAAGTATTCCCTTCTAGATCAGAAGGGAGGTGCCCAGGTAGACTGCAGAGAGGGACAATCTTCAATTAAGATAAGGGAAAAACCTGAAAAACTTGTCAAGGGGGGCAGGGATTTCATTGTTCTCATAGGAAGAAGATTGTCCCCTGCTGTTACTGTCTGGTCTATGGACTGGATTCCACATATGAGAAGAGATGACTTACACTAGGTGCGGGAGGGGGAAACTTTGCTTGTGAATATCTCTTAAACCATAAACGTTTGAGAGATAAGACTTATATCATTCTTCATGTTTTTTTAATGCCTACAAAATTAAATAAAGTTAAAACGAAGTATTACTATCCCTTTAAAATTAACCAAGACCAAACATGGGAGCTGGCAATAAATGACCAAACAGAGAAAGCAGGACCACCTACAGTCTAGCCTTTCCAAAAGGATCATGCATCACCCATATGACAATACATAGCTCAAATAGGTTTAGAAAATAATATAACTATTCTGATATGAGTAAGTGGAAGAAACTATTTCATGATGCCATCATGATTAAGTGTCTAAGATGCGAAACATGTCGATTGGACTAGTTATATATATATATTTTTTATTTATTTATTTATTATTATTTTTTTTTTAAATTGCTTCCATGGTCTCCCATTGTTTAGATACACAAGTTTTTTCATGTAATTTTGTAAGTTTTTCATATTTTTTTTCTCTCATGTACCTTCATATGTGCACACATCAGACCTCCAAGAATTCATTGTTAGAGTTACTTTATTAAACACTGTGAAAATAGTTTCTTCCACTTACTCATGTTAGTATATCTATATTATTTTCTAAATGTATTTGAGCTATGTATTTTCATATGGGTGAAGCATGATCTGTTTGGAATGACTAGACTGTAAGTGGTCTTGCTTTCTTTGGTTATTTATTGCCAACTCCCATGTTTGGTCTTGGACACTTTTAAGTGGGTTAAACTGGACACGTGTAAGGTATTAATCACTTAGGGTTGGTAGGATATTCCTGCTTTGTTGTCTTACTCGGGTTATCTCTTTTCCATAAGAACAGTGGAGTATTTTGTATCAGTTTATTAATCCATTAATAAATTAGATATATGTGAGAATTGTGAGTTTTTACTTTCATGTTCTTGCTCAATGATCGCTGTGGTATAGTATTGTAATAGTTTGTTTTTTGCCTTTATATTGGGAGTATTCGGAGCTGCTGTATTACTCCTCTTTATTGGTATCTCTCCCATTTATATGTTGTGTTTTTCATGTAACATTTCAGACAAATGATGCAACTGGCAGTGAACCAAACAAGCAGTGATTGGAACTTACACACAGGACACTGATTCCCATCAAGATCAGTCCAAGAATTGCACATAGCCATCTGGAATAGAAAAAGGATGTCACAGAGTATTCATAATGTCCAGAACTCTAAGTGTGTTCTTTCCATTTCCCCAGAATTTTTTTTTTTAATTTTAATAAATCTTTATTGAGAAAAAGAAAATGTACACAGGAGTATTACATGGAAGAAAATACAATAAGATGTAATAAAACCAAATTAGAGACTTTAAGGAGTCTATATTTGAAAAAGAGAGGAAATATAAATATCAAGTTGGATGGACAAACATCTAGATGTTGTTTTTTTTTCTTTGAATTAAAATTAGCAATAAAATTTCTATGAGCATTCATCTGTCACCAACAATATCAATATATAGTGAGTGAGAAAGATAAAACCAGTAAAACCAGTGACATGACTTAACAGGAGTAAATTTTCCACAGAAATTAATGTGAGTAGATTTATGTATGAAACAAATGATAAACACAGCTGATTTCCCATCTGGCAGAGGACCTGCGATATGCATGGGAAAATCAGCTGTGTCTATGATACATTTTGTTTGTGCTACCACTTTGCAGTTTGGAGCCCTCTTGTGTTTATACTCAAACCCGGTGATACTAAGACCAGAAAGGAGGACAAGGAGCTGCAAGAAATGATTTACTAGGTAGAGTTAAGGCTTGTAGCCTGAAGAAAGTCTCTAGATGTCTCTCTATTTAGAAGAGTGCTAATACCGACGCAAGGGGAATACTTCTGGTGATCTATATGCTGTTTTTAATTGCTTACCTTGTAAGTGCATTTTGTACTGCAGATTATTGGTATAGTATGACAGAGGATCATACATGTGTAGTGGCAACATAAGGGAACTGAAAGTAGGGTGCTACTAATCTTACAATATTTGGCATGACTGGATGGTTTATTCAACAATCCATTTTCTGTATTTTCATCTCTCCATATTTTATCTGTATTCATGTGAATGAAGAACTGCATGGACCCAAAATTAAGGTGGAATTACTTACACTCCTCAATAGACAAGTATTTTTATATATATAATATGCAAGTAGAGGCGCCTCAGTTGTTCCAATTTACCAAGTACTTAAGTGAGACAAATGTACCCCCAATTATCTCTGTAGTTAGTCCACAAAACACAGGCGGGTCTTGCTGCTTTCAGACATTTAAGAGGGAAACCAACCTTTCCTGGATCGAACAAAGAAACATACAGCACAAGTTTAGCGCCGAACACCCCTTCACAAAGTGGAACCACCTTCAAAAATAGAAATAACAGGGCAGTATCCTATATAATTATATAATAACACACTTAAAAACTGTAACTATTTATAAAATGTTTATTATATAATCAATAGAAAAATATGAAACCAAAATATAAATAATATACTACTCTCCATACATAGAATCTCTAAAATAAATACAGCACTATGTGAACTAATAAAAATAAAATTCAGTATACAACGTGGTTCATAAATCTATACAAGATAGCGATAGACCTCCATCAACCGTGTACCAGGTTCAACCAAACAAGTGAATCACTAATTGGACTACTTGTATAGATTTCACAGGTAAGTCTAAATAATCGTATATCCGATACAGAGACGTGCCGTAACCCAGAAACACATTCGTTTCAGGTACAAACACATATTTAGTCTTAAAGACATGATATGTATAAAAATATATATAATAGAAATATAAAATAACACTTACAATTGGTATGAAAGCATCACTCTCAGCAATGTATCTCCTGGCCAGGAAACAGAGCCAATCTCCACTGCAACGCATTTCACACAGAAACCAGTGCTTTATCAAGCAGACAAAAACATAGAACATATGCATATCTGAGAGGATACCAGCTAGTTAAACCATTCCTTTAATCCTATAATACTTAGCAACTATGTTGCAACATATGGAAACCCACAGAGGTCACAACACATACGAACTACCTGAAACATGTGTATGTAACAATCATAACAAAACATCACGTATACATATTCTCCCTCATCCATATCTATCTAGGGGCACATACATAAACAGTGACAATTCAAACACTGAACCCACTATATTACAGTTTTTGAGAGTGTTATATAATTATATAGGATACTGCCCTGTTATTTCTATTTTTGAAGGCTGTTCCACTTTGCGAAGGGGGTCGGCGCTAGACTTGTGCTGTATATTTTTATATATATATTTAAGATGTCTTGAATTGATCTGTGGGACTGCCTATGCTTCAGTGGCACTCTAGTGTGGTGTTTATTTGTATACTATACATGGTTGTGTGTCAAGTACATTCAGATATTGTGTGTTTTCATACAATATATTTACATGCACATTGACATGTCTGAAACAGATCAAAAAGGCCAGCAAATAATCCATGGGTTTACATTGACTGCACTGTATTCCCAGAAGTCCAACATGTAAATGAACACATATCAGGCAGTCACTTTATACATTTCAAACCTATATAAATCAGTTTGTGTATGTATGTTGTTTTTTGCAACTTTTTCTACAAAGCACAGATTCGAAATGAATGAGACAATCTACATGCCCAGGAAAAGCTGTTTACACTTACTGAGTCTCATCGGTGTGGGGATAGCCGACTGACTCATGCTAGTTAAGCTGGAAAAAGGCAAATATGCCAGACAATCAAAAAAGAGTATGATGATCAAAATAATGACAAAACTTCCTCTACCATATGGTGTAGGGATTTTTGTTTTTTTTTTGCTCGTAACCTTGTTGATGGGTTGGTATAAGGCTAGTAACAAGAAGTCCTTGAATTCAAATCAAGTATTAGATGTACTCACCGTCCCAACTTGTATGACAGCATACCAAAAATATTGGAACATAAAAGGTATGTGACAATGGAAGGGGATAAAGCCAAACCTGAGGAGAGAGTATGCACACATTATAGCTGTATTATTAACATTATTCTGAATATGCTTTATTTGTATAGCACCAATGTATTCTGCAGCTCAGAACAATATGGAATAGACCTACAGAGGTAGTAAACAGTACAAATTGAACATGGAAAACAAAACGATGAGAGGGACTTGATCATGAGAGCATTCAGTCTAAAAGAAGGTAGGTGGTACATAGAAAGGCTGTGTGCTATGGGGTGTTAAGTGCCTCCTGCCACATGAACTGCCAGTTAGTGGGTGGGAGATAGACAAGCTTTTCAATGCAGTGGTCTAGTCAAGTAGTGGGTCTGTTTGGGAGAACAAGACTGTGTGAGAACAATCATGAAACACTGTAGGTGGGAGAGATTGCAGAAGGGAACATGAGTGAGTAGAGGTTGGACAGGCTGTTTATCTGGCCTTGCTCATAAAGGTTATGGTGGTAGATGATGGTCTTCCTTGAAGAGGTGAGTTTTCAGTGAGCATACAAAGGTCTGAAGGCTGGGGAAGAGTCTGATTGAACAGGGAAGGGATTCCAGAGTTCAGATAGAGCACAGGAGAAGTCACATAAGCGGGAATGGGAGAATATGATGAGAGCTGCAGAGAGAAGAAGATCCTGTGCAGAGTGAAGATGGAGTATGTGAGTGCATTTGGAAACAAGAGATGAAATGTAGAAGGGCACAGTTTTAGTTAGGGCACTGCAAATTATCACCAGTATTTTGAATGCAATTCTAAATGCTAACTGGTGCCAGTTTATGGATGGGCAGAGAGGAAAAATATTGGAGCAATGTGTGAGATGGGTTAGTTGGGTGGCAGGAAGGCCATTTAAGAGTGAGTTACAATAGTCAAGATGAGTGTTTGGATTACAAATTTGGTAGTGTCTTGGGTAAGAAAAGGTTGAATTCTAAAGATGTTATTGTTAAGTAGATGGAGATGGCATGAGTTTGATATTGACAGAATATGGGGAAAGAAGGATAGGGCACAGTCAAGGGTGACCTCCCCTGACAGCGTACTTTGGAGGCTGGTGTGGTGGTGGTGTTGTTGACAATGAGTGATACATCAAGGGTACAGCTGGTTGTAGAGGGAAGGAAAATTATCAGTTAATTTTGATTAGGTTAAGTTGTAGATGATGGGAGGACATTCAGAAAGCCAGAGCAGAGCGACAATTAGATACACAGGACAGGAGTTAAGGGGAGAGGTCTGGGTAGGAAAGATAGATGTGGGTATCATCATCATCAGAGTAGAGCGTAAACAGCAAGGTGACCAGGACTGAACCTTGAACTTGATTGGAAAGGTAGGATGAGAACCAAGAGAGGGCTGTGTCTCAGAGGCCTAAGGATTGGTGAGCTTGGAAGTGAAACAGGTGATCTGCTATGACAAAGGCAGCTGACAGATCCTGGAGAATGAATACGGAGCAGTGGCTTTTGATTTAGAGAAAGTAATTGGCCACTTTAGAGAGGACAATCTCAGTGGAGTGATGAGGGTAGAATCCAGATTGCAGAGGATCTAGCAAGGAATGAGGGCAAAGGAATTATGTGAGAAAGAAATGGGCCTGAAGTTTTACAAGCGAGTTTGGGTAGAGAAATTATTTCTTTAAGATGGGTGTGATTGAAAGAGGGTGGGAAGGTGTTTACTGTCAGAGTGAAGTTGAATAAGGGACTAATAGTTGGAGTTAGTAGAGGACAAAATCTGTGAATAATATAATTGATACATACATATTTTGACAGATGCAAGCAGGAGAAAAACCCCAATTTCACAAAGCATTCCCTGTGAGGATTATCTCCAATTTATACTCCTCCCTTTATACTCCTGCCTGTTCTTAACTTTGCACTCATTCCATGGTCACCTCCTACTCCCCATTCATGGTTTCCTCCCTCCACCTGTTCACCTCCCTGTCCTCTGTTCACTACTCCCAGTATTCCTCCCTCCACCTGTTAACCTCCCTGTCCTCTGTTCACTACTCCCATTAACCGATTTATGGTCCCCTCATTGTTGACTTCTTCCAGTCCCCTGTTCAATGCATCCAGACCATTGACAATTTCCTTCTTGTCTAGTTTACATTATTACAGGTTTTATTCTGGATCCAAAGGGATGCAAATAAGCCTTTCATCAGCTTACTGCTCACTCCATGTGTAAAGCACTTCCCTAGTATCAGTACAGGCTCCAGAGCTCAGCCTGTTTCTCCATTTGGTGCACCATTACAAACAGCTGCCAGAGACCTCCTCGCTATGTGTGTGTGTCCAACTGGAAATAATTTGCTACCAGTAATGCAAACAGTGAGAAGCTCTCTGGCAGCTGTAATGGTGCATGAAGTAGAGAAACAGACATGTAGTTTATATTTATCAATTAACAAAATGCATAGTGAGTGAACAGATGAACAGAAGGAAAATCTAAATCAAATCAATATTTGGGGTGATAATCCTTTACCTCCAAAACAGCATCAATTCCTCTAGGTACACTTGCACACAGTTTTTAAGTAACTTGGCAGGTAGGTTGTTCCGAATATCTTGGAGAACTAACACAGTTCTTCTGTGGATTTAGGCAGCCTCAGTTGCTTCTCTCTCTTCATGTAATCCCAGACAGACTCAATGTTGAGATCAGGGCTCTGTGGGGGCCATACCATCGCTTCCAGGACTCCTTGAACTTCTTTACTCTGTACATAGTTCTTAATGATTTTGCCTGTATCTTTTGGGTCATTCTCATGCTGAAGAATAAATTTGGGGCCAATCAAACGCCTCCCTGATTGTATTGCATGATGGATAAGTATCTGCCTGGACTTCTCAGCATTGAGGAGACCATTAATTCTGAACAAATCCCCAACTCCATTTGCAGAAATGCAGCCCCAAACCTGCAAGGAACCTCCACCATGGTTCACTGTTGCCTACAGACACTCATTCTTGTACTGCTATCCAGCCTTTATGAACAAACTGCCTTCTGCTATGGCCAAATATTTAACATTTTTGACTCATCAGTCCAGAGCACCCGCTGTCACTTTTCTGCACCTCAGTTTCTGTGTTTTCATGCATAGTTGAGTCGCTTGGCCTTGTTTATGCATCAAAGGTATGGAGTTTTGTCCGTAAGTCTTCCATGAAGACCACTTCTGAATGGACTTCTCCAGACAGTAGATGGGTCTACCAGGGTCCCACTGTTTTCTGCCAGTTCTGAGATGATGGCACTGCTGGGCATCTTCCGATTGTGAAGGGAATTAAGCTTGTTGTTTCTTTCATCTGCTGCACTAAGTTTCCATGGCAAGCCACTGCATCTACAGTCCTCAACGGTGCCCGTTTATTTGTGCTCCTTCAAAAGAGCTTGCACAGCATATCTAGAAACCCCTGCCTGCCTTGAAATTTCTGCCTGGGAGAGACCTTGCTGATGCAGTATAACTACCTTGTGTCTTGTTTCTGTGCTCAGTCTTGCCATGGTGTATGCCTTTTGACATTAAACTTTCTTCAGCAACCTCACCTTGTTAGCTGAGTTTGGCTGTTCTTCATCCAGTTTTATTCCTCCTACACAGCTGTTTCTGTTTCAGTTAATGATCATGTTCAACATACATATTAAATTGATGATCATTAGTTTGGTATAACTGTTTAATCATACACCTGACTATATCCCTACACATTTCCTGACTTTGTGTAAGTGTACCTAGAGGAACTGATACTCTTTAGAAGGCAAAGGATGGTCACACCAAATATTGATTTGATTTAGATTTCTTTTTCTGTTCACTCACAATGCATTTTGTTAATTGATAAAAATAAACTATTAACATGTCTATTTTTAAAAAAAGCATTTTTTTCCACACCTGCCTAAAACGTTTGCACATTACTATATATATATATATATATATATATATATATATATATATATATATATATATATATATATATATATATAAATATGTGTATATATATATGTGTATATACAACTCCTGACTAGGGCACAAGTTCACATAAATAGGGAATCTGTGTCCCAATCAATTAATCACTATACATCTGTACACCTAGAGAATCTACTCATCCCCATAAGTATCATGAGCTACAGAATACATATACACTGAACAATAATAATGATAAACTGCACATCTCCCATATAGATTCCAAAAAAAACAATAGTAGAAATAGTAGAAAAAACAATGTAGAAGGGTAACAATCTTCTAATTCACACTGCATACCTCCTGGTCAGGAAAGGAACGTACACATCTGATAGCAATGCGGTATACATTGAGTCCTTTATCAAGCAAAGGATGTACTTCTCTCATGTACAGTTTTTGATGGATAAGGCACTCAGTGTGAAACACATTGCTATGGAGCATCTATGCTCCTTTGCCAACCTAGAGGTATACAGTGTGAATCAGGAGATTGTACCCCTGCTACCTCGTGTGAGTTACTATTGTGCTCTTAGACTATTTATGGGAGACTTTTAATGTGCAATTTATATCTTTACATAGTTACAAATAGTAATTTAGGTTGAAAAAAGACTTGCGTCCATCAAGTTCAACCCTTTTCCTATTCCTGTTTACCATTGTTGATCTAAAAGAAGGCGAAAAAAACCCTCAATAAAGCAATTTCAAATTCTGCTTTGAATGGGGGGAAAAATTCCTTCTCGATTCCAAATGGCAGTCAGATTTCTCCTTGGATCACCAAGCACTAAATAAATATTAATCCCATTATAATCATTATTAATGTTCAGTGAATATGTATTCTTTAGCTCATGATACCTACGGAGATGAGCAGATTCCCTAGGTGTAGAGATATTTATTGAATGGGACACAGATTATCTATTTATATGAACTTGTACCCTAGTAGGGAGTTTTTATTATTATATATTTTTTAATGTATTTATTCATACGCTTCATCTTCATTTGTATAATAAAACATAGAAATAATTATTTTTAAGGGCATGATTTTAAAAATATATGTGACGATTAAGAAACAAGAAATTAAAAGTATAGGAAATATTACTGTACATATTACAAATATGTAAAGCCTAAATAAAGGATTACTATTGTTTTAAAGGGATATTATGTTTAATAGTGAAATAATATATACATCAGTGCTTACCCTGCTGAGCAGTACAAGTACTACTGAGAAGTGTTTTATTCAAACATTACTGCAGCTCAGACTTGCATTTTTTTAGGAGCAGTACCTCTGCGGTCTGACATTTCATGGGAGCACTGTTGCTATAGCAGTCTATGGACAGAGCTGGTCAGCTGATGTTAAACCTCCATAGGGTGGTGTAACAACACCACCACTGTAAAATGACAGGCCATGTAGGTACTGCACTGAAAAAATCTGCAATTGGTTTTGAATAAAACATCTCTCAACAGTGGGAGTACTCTTAGTTTAATCAGCAGGATACACCCTGCAGTATATATTTTATCATTATTAAGTGTTACTGTCCTTTTAAATTGTCTTACCTAACATAACTTGTTGTGTTGGGCTTTATATTTCTTGCTCTGTATTGCCATCCCTTTTTTCTGTACCCCCCAGTAAAAAAACTATTTACAAAAGACATGTCATGTCAGAACATACCAAGTTGCCAGTGGGGAAAGCACATGGTTTCCATCATCCAAATGGTTAGGGTGGGTTCCAGCATTCCGTATGTTACATTCAGAAGGCCCAATCCGCCTGAGTGGGAAAGAACAGAAAGAGTCTATTACACAGACATGTTGTGTATCCTACCAAACAACTCTACAATTATTCCTTAAAGGAAACATACACCAGCAGACACACTCAAACAAACAGAGCACCTTAAACACTAAAACACACACAAAAGCACTTCTCATCCACCAAAATAGACACAGGACATCAAACACACACATAAGCACCTCAAATACTCACACAGACCAGAGCACTTCACTAATACATACACACACATCAGGGCATCCAAAACAAACAGAAACATCTCAAATACTCACACAAACAGTCTAGAACACTAGGCATGCACAAGCACACACACCACAGCTCTTCTCACATACACACACAGAACTTCAAACACATAGTCACACTGCAGAGCACCTCACACACACACACACACACACACACACACACACACACACACACACACACACACCAGAGCACTTCTCTGATACATTTGTCATACATACACACACTATAGCACTTTTCACACACATAGCACCTCAAACAAACACACACACACAAATACACACAGATACACCAGGGCCCTTGTCTTACACCAACAGCACCTCAAAAAAAACACACACACCCCAGCACCACAAATATAGATGTACTAGAGCATCTCTTTCACTACAGCAGGCCCGGACTGGCCATCGGGCATACCGGGCATTTGCCCGGTGGGCCGGTCTGGGCGTTTAAAAAAAAATAACAAATGAACGCCCACCGCTGCCCCCCCCCCATAGGCTGCTCAAAAAATGAAAATGGACCGCTCAGCCTTAAATGCCCGGGCCTATTTTTTGTCCCAGTTCGGGCTTGCACCACAGACCCTCAAAATATACACATTTACACTTGAGCACACCAAGAAAACACACATAGCACCTAAAACACAAAGCATCACAAAAATATACACACATACTGCACATCAAACATACACTCACACATAGCACCTCAAACACTCCAAGACACCTCAAACATAAACAAACATGCAGCAAAGCACCTCAGACACATATTCGGTCGCACGTCCACAACAGAGAGCCACACTCTAGCACACAAGTAATGTGTCATGTAAGGTACAGAGAGAGAGAAAGAGGCAGGAAGGGGAGAACCATAAGGAGTAATGGAGGGGTAGAGAGTCATGGAGTGGGGAAGGCATGGGGGACTCATGGAAGGGTAGAGAGTCATGGAGTAGGGGGTCATGGGGGTGCCATGGAGGAAAGTGAGTATCATTAGTTGCAGTGAAGTAATGAAAGAATCATGAGAGTGTCATGGAAGGGGGAGAGAAGTACATTAGTCAAAATACATATGGAGGTGGAAAGGGACAATCCACATACTTATTTTCTCCATATTCCACTGCACTGAGCAGTACACTGAAAGAATGATCTCTGGAATTCAGACAGTCTTCAGCTTTCATGTTCCTTCAGAAAGAGTATTAATTAAATCCCTCAGTGTGCTGCTCTCTGTTCTGTGTTTCTCTGTTTGTACGGGGCTAGAAGTCTGTGAAATGTATCTGACTGCTAAGTAACCTTCTTCCATCCATTCCACCAGAATTAAGTTCAGACATTTACACAGACTCCCCATACAACACAGAGGCATCAAGTAGAAAGCTGTACGGTGAGACTTTATTGATACATGCCAGTTTTCAGTAACAAACTCTCTGAATCCCAGTGATTATGCTTTCTAACACCCCCTTCGACAAGCAAACTCTCCCATGTCTGGCTGTTACTGACAGCTGCATGGGGATGGGACACCAGTGCAGGGTATTCAGTCACTTTAAAGGGATAGTAGTGTTTCACAATAGAAGCGGCTCCAATTTATACTCATAGTATTTGGGCCATGGAGAGTGTTATTTCAATACTGTCAGTTGTAGTTCAAAAGTAATTGAATGATAAAGTATCCCCTCCCACCCCTTTTACTGATGTAACACTGCTCACCTCAGAGCAGCAAGGTTGTGTCCAAATGGATTGCAGAGAGGGACAATGTTCAATTAACATAAGGAAAAACCTGTCAAGGGGGGCAGGTGTTCTCATTGTTCTCACAGTAAGAAGGTTGTCCCTTGCTGTGAGCTGTCTGGTCCCAGGACCAGATTCCACATATGAGGGGAGATGGCTTACACTAAGTAGAAGGGGCAGGAGGGGGATACTTTATCATTATATTACTCTTGAACTACAACTCTGACAATATTGAAATAACACTCTCAGTGGCCCAAATACTATGAAGATTAATTGGAGCTGCTTTTACTGTGAAACATTACTATCCCTTTAAATCAAACCTGCTTTTGGGACAAAATATTAACATGGTACAAGCATTTTGATCACAACAAATCCAGCATCTTGTCCTTACAGTAGGAGTCATGCACACAAGGCCCACCAGGAATTCTATCGGTATCTCGGCAGAACAGCCTGACGGGGGTATTTCATGGCATTTGCTGGGGCCCTCCATTTTCCGGTGCCCTCAATTTTTATCAAATGTCCCAGATTTTAATAGATAAAACCTGTGATCAAAATATATGAAGGCTGTGCTGGTGCACAACACACCAATGCGGCTGTTTTTCCCACAAACATTAAATGAGCAATAAACATTTTTATTGGTATTGGATTATATCTAGTGAAGCAGGAATGCTTCCACTGCTGGAAGAGTTGTCATTCAAAAGATATTACAGATAACTTTATGTGTGAGTTGTGGTTGTGGTGGGATTACTGAAGAAAAGACACGTAGCGAAAGGCTTGTGTTTATATAATAAATAAACTATTGTGGTGGCTCCTGAAAAGGTATCACCTGTAATGTGGGTCTTACCAACAGCTATCAAAATGTAAGGGTCTGAGAGAAGTGTGCAATACGGCGTTTCTGGGACACTCTATAAGAGAAGGAAAAAATATTAGCAGCATATAAAGAGTTAATCAGGCTAACCACTTGTTCAGCTAAGAAATTCCAGGGCAAACACTTACTTGTGGTTTCAATGTGGTTGGCTTAAGAATACATAACTGGATAGCTAGGGATAGGGAGAAAGGATAATATGTCATTTCAATACACAGTAATATAGATCATTTTAAAGCATTAGTAATGTTTCGCAAAAAAAGCAGCTCCGATTAATCTTCATAGTATTCAAGCCACAGAGATTGTTATTTCAATAATGTCCGAGTTGTAGTTCAAAAGTAATTGAATGATAAAGTATCCCCCTACTGCCCCTTTTACCGATGTAACAAGCAGGGGAGGGCTGGCAACTTGTGGCCCGGGGGGAAAATACATTGTGGCCCATTTCTATTATCGTTTGAGGCCACTGTTCCAGCCCACACCCTTTTGTTAATTTTAAAATTGGCATTAATGTTGTAATGTAAGTCAAGTGATATCTCATAGCTTACAGTTAACCCTTTGAGTGCCGAAGGGGTACACAATGCATTGCTTTGCAATGCATTGGATACCCCTCCGGCACCCAAAGGGTTAAACTGGGGCTACACTAGTGCGCTACTACAAATCTTACAATTTAAGTAAAGCTTTCCTAGAGATACTATAGAGCTTACAAGGGAAATGGTTTATGCTACTAGTTTAGCTCCATTTGGATTGTACCTCTGTGGTATCATTTATGTAGCACCATTTCAATTGTAAGCTCTGTGGTATCACTAGTGTAGCTCCATTTACAGCACCAGTCAGGAGATTTAGTGAGGTGCAGTGGCCTACCAGCCCAGACATATGACCAGCCCAGGGGGCAATTGCCCCCCTGCCCCCCAGGCCATCCCTCCCCTGATAACAAGCTTGTCTCAGTGGTCCAGATGCATTGCAGCAAGGGACAATCTTCTGTGAGCATAAGGAAAAACCTGCCCTCCTTCATTAAGAGGGCAGGGGTTTCCTTATGCTCACAGCAAAAAGATTGTCCCTTGATGTGAACTGTCCAGTCAAGCGACCGGATTCCACATCTGAGGGGGAGGCAGCTTACACTAGGTAAAAGGGGTGGTAGGGCGGATACTTTATCATTCAATTATTCTTGAACTACAATTCGGACAATATTGAAGATACAATCTCCATGGCCGAAATAGTATGAAGTATCAGAGCTGCTTTTTTTGTGAAACATTACTATTCCTTTAATGAGATGTTAACGTTTTATATGAAAACATATTTTTTTATTTTTCTTCTGCTGCTGAGTAAAAAAAGAGTACTTCTGTGGACAGCTGCACCCTGCTGCCGCGTACTACAAAGAACCTTAGTCACAGACTGACATTCTCCTATAGAATGCAAAAATACTGCATTTTAGACACCAGTTGGAACTTTCGCTTAAAAAATATGTTTGAGCTTTATTAATCTTTGTCTAAAAAATCACTCAGTAGTATGAGTCATAATTTACTCAGCAGGAAAGTTCCAAAAACATATTTATTTCTAAAAGTTAAGTAAAAAGATAAGTAAACACATACAGTCCAACACCCCACTGAAATGTTTTACTTGAGTGTTTACTCCAGGTGCTGTCAGACTGAGGGCTCGATCCAAATGTTGGCGTCGCCAGAAAAAACTGGAGACACTGGTTTTAACGTCAATTGAGCAATGCAAATGTTCTACTAGAAACAAGCGACGCCAGTTCTGAAACAGACATTGCCCGTCGCCAGAACAGCAAGATCTCACCCATAGAAGATAATGTACAAACGACGCCAAAAGCTATTCAAATGTTGGAGTTAGGGCTAACTCGCGTTAAATTGCAACATTTCTCTCCAGAAATCTAACGCCTATTTTTTTTGGAGTACAGCACACAAGTAAGAGTAGAAAACCAACGTCTCCAGTTCTGAACAGCATTCTCTGTGCTTTTCCCTACCCAGCCACTAGGGGAACACAGAGAAGGCTTTCAGCACCATGGACAGCTTTGAATGCCAGAGGGATGTGCACTGCTCACCCCTGTGGCATTCAAAGGGTTAAAATCAATAAAACTAGTACACCAAGCACTACACAATGCCCCCTTCCACATCCCCCCCTTAGTATGTCACAT
Organism: Rhinophrynus dorsalis; assembly: GCA_037306005.1. NCBI lineage: Eukaryota > Metazoa > Chordata > Amphibia > Anura > Rhinophrynidae > Rhinophrynus > Rhinophrynus dorsalis. The sequence continues at coordinate 490,504,661 of CM074721.1, forward strand.
ATATTGCATATATGTGACATACTAACCCCATCCACATCCACCTCATGGACTTCCATGTAGTGGACAAATCTGTCTTTTATTCCACAATTAACCCTTTGAGTACCAGAGAGGTAGGAAAGCATTGCTTAGCATGTTTCCTACCCCTCTGGTACCCAAAGGGTTAATAGGCAACGTATGGACTACATACCTTGCCTATATATATATGTGTGTGTTTGTGTGTGTTTTAAACTTTTGTTTTATTAAAATACTATTATTAGACAGTTTAACTTAGATCTCATTCATTGTTAACCCCCTACCTCCTGTGTCCCATTGCTATTAGTACTTTTGCTCCACTCTTCTTCAAACTGAGAGTGGAGCAAAAGTACTAAAAGCAAAGGGACACAGTAAGTAGGGCATTATGAATGGATGAGATCTAAGTTAACCCTTTGAGTGCCAGAGGGGTAGGAAACATGCTAAGCAATGCTTTCCTACCTCTCTGGTACTCAAAGGGTTAATTGTGGAATAAAAGACAGATTTGTCCACTACATGGAAGTCCATGAGGTGGATGTGGATGGGGTTAGTATGTCACATATATGCAATATATGTGACATACTAAGGGGGGGGGATGTGGAAGGGGGCATTGTGTAGTGCTTGGTGTACTAGTTGTATTGATTTTAACCCTTTGAATGCCACAGGGGTGAGCAGTGCACATCCCTCTGGCATTCAAAGCTGTCCTTGGTGCTGAAAGCCTTCTCTGTGTTCCCCTAGTGGCTGGGTAGGGAAGCACAGAGAAAGCTGTTCAGAACCGGAGACGTGGGTTTTGGATTTTCTGACTGAACTTGATACTTTGCAGTGCTGTGATTGGCTGTGGTGCTAGGTAACATTTTTATTGTGTGTTTTTAGGTAAGATTTTCTATGCGACACAGGTTTAAGGTTAACGTGTATTTTGTTGGTTATCGCTCGTTAGGCTTTCTAGGTAAGGAATATTTGAATCTCACGTTACCTGGTCTTGCTTAACGAGCGAAGGCAGTTTTTTTCTTCACGTTGGTTTTAACGCCAACATTTGAATCGAGCCCCAAATCTCCTATCAGCAGCTGGTGGATGATGATGGGAGTTGTAGTTTGGCAGCAGCTGGAGGGCTTCAGATTGCTATACCTGGGATCTATCTGGATCTGTAGATTCTCTAGCTTGGGGAGTTCGGCTATAATCCCACCTACTTTCAAGTTTGCTAAACCCACTCCTAGCCCTTTCCACTCACTTTACCATCCATTTCATGGAAACCTACTCCTTTCATCGACCTACACACTCCCACACAATTAAGTTCCACCCACAAAATGACACAAAACCCATTATTTAGACACTCTTCCTCAGCTCTACAGTGTTTCTGTGTGGATTTGGAACAAGGAATGTCTCAGGCATTTAGGCACAACTGTCCTCAGCTGCACATTGTTTCTCTGGGGAACTGGGACAAGGAGTTCCCAGGTATGCACATTGCTCACCCGTGGTCTAAGCACATCATATCCTAGGGGAAGACAACCTTTGGCACTACAGCTTCTGTAAATTGCAACTCTCATCATTCCCAACCTGGCAAAGGCTGGTTGTGAATGATGTAAGTTGTAGTCCTCAACAGCTGGAGTGCAGATGGTTCCCTACCACTGTCATAACCCCATTGAATTCTAACAAGGTTTCCATTGCATTATCTGAAGAAATGTCCTACAACTCACATGGAAATATGTATAGTGATCATACCCATCAAGTAATGAACTGATACACATTGTTCTTTATCTACACTGACACTTCTTCTTACCTCCATCCAGCAGAGCTACAGCTGCCAGCACCAGGAATGGAGATGACTTTCCCACAAACTCGTACATTACAGAACCAAAGGGAGGTCCCACTGAAACGATAAATATACAGAGTCTGATGTAGTAAGAAGAGGCAATGCACTGAAGTCTTCTTTAGTATAAAAGGCATTAACAACCCAATTTAAATCAACAGGAATGTGTGTGGGGGGGTATTTTTCCTCTATGATGCAGCTGGTTTTCTCCAGTATTGTTTTGATTCTACTATGTATATCAGCTTCATATGAAAAGTAGAGCAAACCAACTGCACCATATTGGACAAATAAACATTCCCACAACTACTCAATTTTTCTATTAAACAATGAAAAACGTGAGTCAGGAGAGATCTGATAACATGCTCCATAGCATGGAAATCCTGCAGTTCTTCAACCATTTGATGTCAACCATATATTTTGTCCACAAAACATTACGTCGCATAATTTATTAAGGAGTTTGACAAAATAGATTTTGTCACAAGAATCTATTGTTTTTGTGATCAAAAATTTGTTTTGTCACAAAACAGATTTTGTTTTACAAAATATATCTTTTTTAATCACAAAATAGATTTTGCCACACAGATTTTATTTTATTTAATAAAATAGATTGCCACACAAAAATTATTATTAACGTAACATTGTTATACAAATTAATCTTTTGTGGCAAAATTTGTGAAACAAAATAGTTTAGATTTAGATTGATGGTTTTCCATAAAAAAATACATTTTGGCATTTAAAGGGATAGTAATGTTTTATAATAAAAGCAGCTCTAATTAATCATCATAGTATTTGGACCTTGGAGAGTGTTATTTCAATTCTGTCAGAGTTATAGTTCAAGAGTAATTCAATGATAAAGTATCCCCCTCCCGCCCCTTTTACTGATGTAACACTGCACAGCCAGAGCAGAAGGGAGGTGCCCAGGTAGACTGCAGAGAGGTGCAATCTTCATTTAAGATAAGGGAAAAACCTGAAAAACTTGTCAAGGGGGGCAGGGCTTTCATTGTTCTCATAGGAATAAGATTGTCCCCTGCTGTTATCTGTCTGGTCTAGCAACCAGATTCCACATCTGAGAAGAGATGTCTTACAATAGGTAAAAGAGGCGGGAGGGGAAACTTTATCATTCAATTACTCTTGAACCACTACTCTGACAGTATTGAAAGAACACTCTCTATGGCTCAAATACTATGAATATTAATTGGAGCTGCTGTTTTATGTGAGACATTACTATACCTTTAAGAATATTTTTGTCACAATATGGCACAGTTAGTTTTCTCCAGAATTTCACCTCCTTAATAGGGCTATGTACAGTGTGGAGTGTACTGTATTAGACAGTATGATAAGTAGGTAAAAAAAAAAAAAAAAAACCACCAGAGCATAAAGCACCTCTAAATGTAGCTTTCTGGATTTGAAGCCCACTTTTGGTCCCCTTTAAGTCTACTCGCAAACTAGAGGCTTTTATTGCAAGTAAGCCCATTTATTATTAATATCACTTTCCCTCTTCGGATATTCCAGAGAAAATAGCGGTTGAGGATGTAGAAGCAGTATATCTTTGACTATTGTGTGCACATTAACGCAAAGGCACGTCAAGCCTCCACTTCCAGGAAGTAAACTGGGGCCACAAGCAGTAAGTACATTGGGGCCAGAAAGTTATTCTTAGAGGTGCCTTTTGCGCTGGTGTTCTTTATTTGTTTATGTTATTCTGCAGCTTTAGAAGATATTAGCAGTCATGAGACAAGGTGACCAAACACAGAGCTGTGTCTCTAAAAATAGTTAGAAGAAACTTGTGACTCAATTTGGAACCAATTGGTCTGGTAAAATTTGGGACATTACCCTCTAATATTTATATCCTAAAGCCTACTTTCTTGTATTTTATCTTTTTATGAAGAAGTAGAGGAAAGTATGGCGACGTATTCAATATAAACATCCTCATAATTAGGGATGGGTGAAAAGTTTCTCCTCAAACTGAAATTGGCAAATAATGGCACTTTCCTCTTGGCGAAAAATTTTCCTCGAAAAGTGACTTTTTTTTGCATTTTTCTGCCTTTTATGGCCATTGAAATCAATGGGAAGAAATATTTCTACACCACACAAAAGTTTTCTACAGCCATATAAAAGGCTGTCAGGCTCTCACAACAGCCATTTTGTGTTTGTGAGAGGAAAGAGCAGCATGTTTTTGAGCTAGAGGAGATAGGCAAATAAAGGGGAATTGAAGCTTAGTTTAGGAAGTCATTTAGGTAGGACATTTGTTCTCTGTATTACGGGAATCTGGGGGCAGGATAAGAAGGGAGGAAGGAGGTTGTCCCCCAAATACTCCAAAATTCCATGTGACTAACAGGCAAGACACAGGCAACCTATTTGCTTGTTGATCTTGCTGTTATTGTCCCTTTGCTGGGTGGGGAAGTCTGGGGAAAGACATTGTTGATTGTTGTACAGCTATCAAAAAGCACACAGTCAACCTACCAGTCATCCTCAGCATCATTGCCTCTTCAAAGTCCAAGTCCCAATCAGCCACACACACCTCGTGGGAAAAGTGAGAAATTGGCACGTTTTTGCGAAAATTTTCACACTTTTCGCCCACCCCTACTCATAATCTTTAATAATTAGACCAACTGCAGCATCATTAGCAACATCATCCACTACCTTCCCAAGTTACCATCCCAGCTAAATTCATATTCTTTTAGATTTTTTTAAAATCTGAATTTATTTTCATCCTTCCCCTTTGGGTGAATTATAAAAGACTAACCATGAGTTTGTGGTAAAGTTTTACTGTCACCGTCTGATGAAGCAATTGGTCTCTTACTCCACAATGGCAACAACAAAAGAATATAACTCTTCATCCCCTTTAGGTTTAGTACTATTACTTGTGGTGGAATGTTTCATATAACGTTTATAAACGGTATCCTCATGAGGGGGAGGATCATCATCACCACTTACTGCACAAGCTGCAGCAACCATAGCCACAGTCCCTTTTTGTAATACAACTTTACTATCACCAACATGTCCATGCACTCCACCTACTCCTTTTCCCTTACCCCTGCCCCAAGCATGTTTAGTGGACATAAATATAGTAGTATTGATTTTTACTGTAAAGTACACCACACAACTGTTCGTGTGTGAAGTTTAGTATTTATGAAAATAATATATGATGTATATCTCAGTGTGTTACTTTTATTCCTGCTTGTCTCTGTCTGTGTCAGTAAAGAGGTTTTTTAAATATTATGTATTAATTTATTTAATACACTGTCTCTGTATGTCATTGTCACTGTCAACAAATTACACCCACACTCCCTGCAGCTGAAAGCAGTTGTAGCTCTCCTTCTTTGACTGTCTTCTTGTACACTGGTAGCTAGTGTCAAAATACTCTTTCTCTACTGGGGACTGTAGTATTAGGTTTTACAGTACAGGACAGACATGTTTGAGATTTAGAATCACACCAGCTTTTAATAAAAGAATAAAGCACTCAGCAGCTGCTGCAGCACCCACCACGCCTCAGTATATAAAACGAACAAATCGTATATGAGGCACACTGGAGGTATTAAAATCTTTTTTGAATTTGTAATAGTTAAGTTGATGTTTGTCATCCCTAAGAGATGTACCCATAAAGATTTTATTGAGATAAAGATTTTGTTTCTTTTGGAATGGTTACTGTGTTCGTCTGGTGTGTGAGCTATCATATTGTCTCCTCATTATATCACTGTATCATTTGTCTTTAAAAGGGAACTTAGCACTGATCTTTTGTTGTACACCTCAGTATACGTTTGCCCCTCTTATTCTTACAGGTTTTTGAGTGAGTAAGCGTGTGTAAGAGGCAAATATAGTCAAGCTGATACCTTTATTGGCTAAAACACAGAGAATGTTGCAGCTTAATAGGAAAGGGTTGAATGTTGGGCATTTATACCTCATCAGATGTTCATAAAGACTGCAATCTTACATTATAGCTGTCTATTTACAGACAATACAGTACTATCACTTCTGAGATACCTATCAGGATTGCTGTGGTAATGACAGTCAGGGAGTTCTGTAAACAACAGGTATGGCTGTCCTGACATGTAAGATTACATTTTATTTTTTATAAAACACAAATAATTTTGCAGCTTAATAGGGAACGGTTTTTCTATCTGGATCAATAGGATTGATATGGCATGGGCTGAACTTAATGGATGAGCCTCAGCCTTAATTTGGCCCATACTTGAGTTATTCTTGAGTAAACCAACTGCACCATAGGAGACAAAATAAAGATTCTTAAATTCCCATATTCTTGAATAAAGCTTTTTTAACCCCTTGAATGCCAGATAGGTGTACAATGCATTGTTTTGCAATGAACTGAAGATGTCTTTAGCATTAAAGTTGTTAAATGTCCAATTTAATTTAACAGGAATTTGTATTTGTTACGTATGGTGCAGCTGGATTAATCCAGAATAATTCCAATTCCTTTTATAGATATGACTATATAGGGGAGATTTATAGAAGTGAACTTAATCGAAAATAAGTGTTAAAATGGCCGTACGATTGCCACTGGTAGTTATACATGTATTAAGGACGGTTTAGGAGGAAATAATGCCATGCAGTACTTTTTTAAAAAATGGAGTAAGGAGATTTGAAAAAAGTGGAACAGCATATTTATAAAGAAATATTGTTATTTGTGAGAATTTGGCCACAGACTTTTTTGGCAAATATTTAAGACCATGACTGACCTGTTCTTATTTTTTTGTGGTCTCCACACTTATAAATGTAACTAGAATACTTTATAGATATCAAAACTCATAGTAAGGAATAATGACATTTTAAGAATCCGATTCATAAAAACAAACAGTAAAACTTTTTATAAATCTCCCCCATTATTTTGAATTGTTACTGATACTAGCATGAAAATCAGAGTATTTATGTGTAAACAACTCCTGATCATTTTTAGGTGCTAGTGGTCCTTTAAGAGCAAAAAAAGAGCCCCTGAGCAACACAGAAATGGACCATCACAGTAGAGTTCTGACAAAGGTTTAACTTACCAAGCAACCCAATGCCTAGACCAGACATGGCAATTCCCATAGCCTTTCCTCGTTCATAATTGTCAGTGTATACATGTGCTAGCATGCCCATACCTGAAGGGGCAAGACAAAAATATGGTAAATTGAGCATAGATAGAGAGATAGATAGATAGATATAGATATAGATATAAATAAAATATACCTATACCTATGTTTGTTTCTTTGTCTATGTCACTTAGGCAAGTATGTTCAAAATAAAAGTAGAGAAGTTCAGGGGAAAACCATTTGCATTATAGGGAAGAACGAAACGTTCCAAAAATGTGAAATGCGTTGGACCTCTTGATCAATCAAGGGTTTAAAATTCCCATTTAAATAAATGGGAATTTGTGGAATTGTACGTTCTCCCTTATAGCTGCCTATCTATTTATAATCAGATGTCATGTTTGATATTTTATATTGTGAGTGTGACCAGTGTAATCTTATTAGTTCCTGCACCATTTTGCATACGCTTTTACTGGCTATTATTTAACCCTTTGATACTAGAGAGGTCTCCAAAACATTCCAAAGCAATGCACTTGAGATCTCTGTAGTAACCAAAGGATTAAATGCTTTTTTGCGCGTGCATGTGTTATAGGATAGCGGTATTTTTTTGCACCAGCAAATAGTGGATGGGACTGTGGGTGATGTCATGAAAGGAGTGGGGGCATGGCTTTGCCTAGGGGGGCATACCTCCCAAGTGTCCCTCTTTAGGAGGGACAGCCCTCTTTGAGACCCAAATCCCTCTGTCCCTCTTCCCCACTCTGGTGTCCCTCTGTTTATGAGATCAGATTGTGTGGCATGTATATAAGGGCATCACATTGCTCCACAGTAGTAAAACTCACATTAATGTTTTCTGAAACTCCAGTTTATGTTTTTAAAAATGAGTCTGTGTTCTGATGTTCATAGGTTAGTACAATGATGTCAGGCAGCCATAGGGACTAAAAACAAATTCCAGCTCCAGATTTAACAATGAGTATCTGCCATACTTTCACCCTTGTGAGACTGTGATTCTGAGGCAAACCAACTGTACTCCAGACAGGGAATTAAACATGTAATTTGTTTTTAACAGTACGTTTAACCCCTTGGATGCTAGAGAGGTCTCCATTTCATTGCAAGGGGTTAAAAAGTCCCATTTAAATCAATGGATATTTGGGAATTTTTATTTGTGTACAGAATTTGCTCCAGAATTGCACCATGTTTACTTGATACATCAATTTGAAAGAGATATGTAAATGGACTTGAGTGATACTGAGGCAAACCAATTGTCGCATAGTCAAGGAGTAAACATTTCCTGTGATTTAACCCTTTGAATGCCAGAGGGGTACAGAACACATTGTTTTACAATGCATTCCATACCCCTCCGGCACTCAAAGGAATAACACGTTGCATTCAAGGGGGTAAATGTGCCATTTCAATCAAATAAGTATTTAGGGAATTTGTTTATTTTTTATTGTAATTTGTGTCAGAATTGTTCCAGTTCTTCATTCCATTTTGGTTTGTTGCTTGGTTCTGTCATGGATAACTTTTCATTATTGGGCATTTATTTGGATTTAGAGAAGTCTCTCTGTTATATAGCAGTGGACATGTGACCACATTCACAATGAACTTCCATAATGAAGGACTTCAATGGTATACCAGTCTGCTCAATACATGTCTGTATTCCCCAGCTACTTAATAAAATGGATAAAAGCAACATTACTTTTAATAATACAGTCTACATTGGTTTACAATTATCAATAAAACAATATAGTCAAGGCACTGAGCACTGAAAATATAGTTTTATTGTAAAGGGAATTTCTGCATGCATTCGGTTCACCCTCAACTTCCCTGTGCTGAAAACAAACCATGGCTGTCTCACTTCTTCTTAATCATTGGAACCTGCAAATATTACATGTTAAATAGCACCTTTAGTTCTTAACTCCCTACAATGTGGCCCGGGTTAACCCTTTGACTGCCAGACTGGTCAGACTGCCATCAATTCTTCCAGGTACACTTGCACACAGTTTGTTAAGGAACTCAGAAAGTAGGTTGTTTAAAAAATCTTGGAGAACTAACCACAGTTCTTCTGTGGATTTAGGCAGCCTTAGTTGCCTCTCTCTCTTCATATAATCCCAGATAGACTCAATGATGCTGAGATCAGGGCTCTGTTGGGGCCATACCATCTCTTCCAGGTCTTCTTGTTCTTCTTTACGCTGAAGATAGTTTTTAATTACTTTGGCTGCATGTTTGAGGTCATTGTCATGCTGCAGAATAAATTTGGGGCCAACCAGATGCCTCCCTGATGGTACTGCATGATGAATAAGTATCTGCTTGCACTTATCAGCATTGAGGAGACCATTAATTCTGACCAAATCAATAACTCAATTTGCAGCAATGCAGCCCCAGTCTTGTAAGGAACCTCCACCATTCTTCACTGTGGCTTGCAGACACTCATTGTTGTACTGCTCTCAGCCCTTCGGCAAACAAACTGCCATCTGCTACACACAAATATTTAAAATTTTTGACTCATCAGTCCAGAGCACCTGCTGCCATTTTTCTTCACCCCAGTTCCTGTGTTTTCTTGCATAGTTGAGTCGCTTGGCCTTGTTTCCATGTCGTAGGTATGGCTTTTTGGCTGCAAGTCTTCCATGAAGACCACTTCTGAACATATTTCTCCGGATGGGTTTAACTAGGATTCCATTGTTTTCTGCCAATTCTGTACATCTTCCAGTTGGAAAGGAAAGTAAGCATGATGTGTCTTTCCTCTGCTTTGCTAAGTTTCCTTGGCCGACCACTGCGTCTACTGTCCACATGTAGCGCTTGGCCAGTGTAAGTGGCCAGACAACACCTAGAGGGGAGGTAACTCCAATAGGAGTAGCAGGCTGCTGCTTTGATCAATATAAGCAATATAGTTGGCAGAATACAATACAAAATGCTCAGAGTAGGCCCCAGTGAGCCAGGGGCTAGAGTACGAGGAGTTGGGAGCGATGCTAGCTGTTGGTGGCTGTACGTAGGAGGCCTTGCTGCGGCCAGAGCTGGGTGGGGTAGCAGGCCATGAAACCTGATGGTCTGACGACCTCCTAATAGACAGACAGCTACTCACCAGGTCAAGAATCAGAGATAAAAACCTACCAGCAGTCTGGTTTCTCCCGATGAGCAGCAGCAGGGGTTGTAAGGACTGTACAACTGGGATTCGTACAGATACCGTGCTACTAGGAGTCGGAAGTATAGGAGGTGACAGTAAACATTTGACAGGTAGTAGACGAAGACGGTCTCAACACTGGGCAATAACAGGGAACACTGGAACTCAATCACAAAACGCTGGACTCAGAACACTTTCATCGCGCACTGACACAAGGGCACCAGTGCTTGATATAGGCCCAAGAAAAGGGTGTAACACCAAGGCGGAGACAAGAGAGACTAGAAGAGAAAAACATAAATCCCGGAAAAAACAGGAAAACCCGGAAAAGACAGAGAAACATGACACTACCCCCGCCCCCCCACAAAGAACGACGTCTGGGAGGGGAAGGAATGATGGAACCGGAGGCATGAACGTCCGAATCTGCTACCCAAGAGCATTCCTCAGTGCCGGACCCCTTCCAATTAACCAAGTACCAAAGGGCACCATGGAAAAAGAGGGACTCAAGCACAGCGTCTATAACGTATTCCTCAGAGTCATCCACAGAAACAGAAGGAGGAGGTGCCAAAGGGGGATGAGCGTAGTGAACAGCAACATAGGTTTTGAGAAGAGAAACATGGAATACCAGGTGTATCAGCAGTGTTGCCGGAAGAACCAGGAGGTAAGAGGCCAGGGAGAGATGGGTCTCAACCTTAAAAGGACCCAGATAGCAAGGATCCAATTTACCAGACGGTTGACATAGGTTGATGTTCTTAGCAGACAACCAAACCAGGCCTCCAGGATCAAAGCAGGGGGCCAACAAGCGGTGACGGTCGGCAGCCTCCTTACGTCACATCTGGGAGGATAAAAGAATGCAGCGGATCACCTGCCAATGGGTCGCCAACTCACGGACACGTGTGTCTGCTGAGGGAATGTCCGTCGCAGGAGGACAAAGTGATATCGCGGGAAGATTGTATCCCAAGGCGGACAAAAAAGGTGAACATTTAAGAGAGGTCTGTAAGAGAGAGTTATACGAGAATTCCGCCAATGGTAGAAGACGGGACCAGTCATCCTGCTGATGGGAACAATAGCACCGTAGGTAGTGTCCCATATTCTGGTGGAGTCGCTCCATCTGGCCATTGGTCTGGGGGTGATATGCAGATGAGTGCTGCAACTGGATACCCAGCAAAGTACCCTCCAGAAATGTGACACGAACTGGGAACCATGATCAGAGACTATGAACCCTCCAACAGATACCTCCATTCAGCCAAAGCCAGGTTGACAGCCAGTAGCTCTCTATTCCCTGTGTTGTAGTTTTTCTCAGCGGGGGAAAAACCCCAATAGAAGTAGCAGGCTGCTGCTGTGATCAATATAAGCAATAAAGTTGGCAGAATACACTACAAAATATTCACTGAGTAGGCCCTAGTGAGCCAGGAGCTAGAGTGAGAGAGTTGGGAGCAATGCTGGCTGTCGGTGACTGTACTTGGAGGCCAGTATAAAACCAGTCAAGCAATATGGTACCAAATCAGCAGACAAGAGAGGAGTCGAAAACAGGCCGGGGTCAGATTAGTACAGGAATTGAAGCCGAATCAGAAGACAGGAACAAAGTCTAGGAAAGCCGGGTCAATAACAGGGAACACTGAACTCAATCACAAAACTCCGGACTCAGAACGCTTTCCTAACGCACTGACACTAGGGAATCGGTTCTTGATATAGGCCCAAGAAAAGGGTGTAACACCAAGCGGAGACAAGAGAGAGACCAGAAGAGAAAAACATAAATTCCAGAAAAAACAGGAAAACCTGGAAACATGACAATTCAACCTTGCCTGTTTCTTCAAAAGATCTTGGACAACACATCTGGAAGCCCCTGTCTGCCTGGAAATGTCTGCCTGGGAGGGATCTTGAGGATACAGTATTACTACCTCGTGTCTTGTTGCTGTGCTCATTCTTGCCATGGTGTATGACTTTTGACATTAAACTGTCTTCAGCAACCCCACCTTGTTACCTGAGTTTGGCTGTCCCTCACACAGTTTTATTACTCTTACACAGCTGTTTCTGTTTCAGTTAATGATTGTGTTTCAACCTACATATTAAATTGATGATCATTAGCACCTGTTTGGTATACACCTGTTTGGTATAATTGTTTATTCATACACCTTACTATGTGCTCGATTTAAAAGAATGTGGTAAAACATGTGATGGGGCCAAATTGAGTACAGACCAACATAATAAAATGTGTAAGTCGTTCTGCAAAGGTCCTACCTGCTGAAAGCACAATGGATGTTAGGCCACAAAAAAAGGTCTTGTGGCCAAATGTCTGTTTTGTGCGTTAAGTTCCCAAAACACCACTAAATAGCTGCAATGTTAGGAACTTCAAAGGAAAAAAGCTATTAGTTCCTGACATACTGTCAAACACTGATCGTTAACTTATCTGTGTTAAGCTTACCTGTCATCCACCTTTGTTCACCTTCTATCGTCATTTTGTATTCTCTTTCCTTCTCTTCTGTCTTCTCTCTTGTATCTTCTTTCTGCTTGTCTTTAGCTGTAAAAGTAAAAATATGTATAAATACATGTTTGCATAAAATAACCCACACACTAATACATGGTTTAACCCCTTGAGTGCCAGAGGAGTACGCGTTGCACACCTCTCTGGGGCTCAAAGGGTTAAACCATGTATTAGTGTGCAAGTGAACATCAAATAACATGCCTCTAGTTATTAAAATGTTGCCATTTTGGTTAAAATAATTATTCCAATATGTATAAAAAATAAACGTATCATTTCCTATTTCTTCGCCATGCATGCAGCCGTGGAGGTGAGGAAGCGGAGGAGAAACTGCCTGGCAGCATAGACCTTTATATATGGACAGTCTCTGTTCCATTTCCCTCACAGCCATTGACTGGGATGTGTGCTTATGCATCTCCCAGCCACTCACCTTCGAGCTGAGGTGCTTGAAGCTGATCGGCTGGGAAGTGTGTAAGCACATTCCCAACCAATGGCTGTGAGGCAATTGGAACAGAGAATGACCATATATAAAGGCAGTCTCTGTTCAAATTCCCTCAATGTGGAATGGGCATTAACCCATGAGGTCATGAAGGGGGGTCTATGCTGCACATCAGTTTCTCCACCGCCACGGAGAAATAGGAAATTATAAGTTTATTTTTTATGCATATCGGAAAAATTATTTTAACAAAAGTGGCAACATTTTTTAATAACTGGAGTCATGTTATTTGATGTTCACCTGTGCCCTAATACATGGCTTAACCCTTTGAGCCCCAGAGAGGTACGCAAATGTACCCCTCTGGCACTCAAGGGGTTAAACTATGTATAAGTGTGCAGGTTATTTTATGCAGACATGTATTTATACTTATTTTTACTTTTACAGCTTCAAGACAAGAAGAAAGAAGATACAAGAGAGGAGACAGAAGAGAAGAAAGAAGATGGACAGTAGATGACCAGGATGCTGAAGACTCTGCTGGACATCAGTATTAATGGTAAGTGTCACTTTGCAGGGGATGTTGGTTTGTTACTTAGTCAGGTTAACTCTATGAGTGCCGGCGGGGTAATTATACCCCATCTGCACTCATAGCTTTAATTCTAATAACACTGAACAGTTTTTAGGTACTTTTGATGTATTGATATGGGGCTTAGGAGGCCATATCAGTACATTCACTGGGGACTTTGTTGTTTTTTTTTTTTGACTTTCAATAGCTACGTCAGCTGACTAAAGAACCGATAAGGGACTTGAGTAAAAAAAAATAACTGGGTCTTAAATTTCATGTGCTAAAGTGAGTCCCTTATCGGATCTTTAGGGCTAACACAGTCTACTGAATGGCAGCTTTTGGTGTTTTTTTTATTTTGAATGGTCCATCAACTGTTTTTTTTAAGTTGGCTGCCTTTAAATTGAGCCATAAATCCCTACAAAATCCCTGAGTGTGTGCAAGTCTAGAAGAACTGATGCTGTTTTAAAGGCAAAGGGTGCTCACACCAAATATTGATTTGATTTAGACTTTTCTTCTGTTCACTCACTATTCATTTTGTTAATTGGTAAAAATAAACTATTAGCATGTCTATTTTTGAAAGCATTCTTACTTTACAGCTTTTGTTCACACCTGCCTAAGTCTTTTGCACAGTACTGTGTGTGTCACTCACTTTCCTCTCCATTAGACTGTTACAGAATAATTAATTGGAATTTGACCACTAGAGGGCACTGCTAATGTAAAAAAAAAATGCATGTTTAAACTGTAATTACTCTGGAAATGTGCATCACTCAGCAGTGGGGGTATCCTTATATTATTCAACAAGAAAATCCCTTCAACATATACTTTTTTTTCATAAAAGTTGACTGTTCCCTTAACTACGCCTATGCCCCCCTTCCTTGCCTGACCCCACTCACAGTCCCATCCACTGTTCTTTGGCACAGAAAATACCCTTAGCTTATAACATGCAAGCACAAAAAAACTTTTAACCTCTTGATTTCTAGAGAGATTGTCAATGCAACAAGGAGTTAAATAATAGCCAGTAAAACAGTATATAAACTGATGCAGGGAAAATTAGTTGTACCGGCCATAACCACAATTCAGTATGTGAGTGTGGCTAGCACAGCTGAATCTCCCCTCAAAATTCAGAGTACTAGGCGGTTGCTTACTCTGCCTAATGGGAAATCCAGCCCTGATGATCCTCCCCCTTTTCAGATTCTCCATCCCTCCCTTTCATCTTCTTTTTAAATTCTCCCTCCTTCCCTCCCTCTTTCCACCTTCTTCCTCCCTCCTTCCACTGCTCTTTCCATCCAAGTTGCAGCATGTTTCGTTCCGGTGCATTCTGAGAGGTGGAACTCACCCATGTGAAAATCATCATTGGGGACAAGCTGTTCTATGTGGGAGCATTTATCGCTGCATTAATAATCAAACATACGAACATAGCCTTAAAGGGACAGTAATACTTAAAATGTAAAAAATATATGTTGTAAGGTTTATCCTTCTGAGTGAAACAAGAGTACTCCCACTGCTGAGAGATATTTTATTAAAAAATTATAACAGCTCAAACTTGAATTTTTTAGGTGCAAAATCACAGTGGCCTGAACATTTACATTGGTGCTGTTGCTACACCATCCTATGGAGATTTATGGTCTACAGACCAGAGCAGTCCATAGGATGGTGTAGCAACAACACCACTGTAATTTTCAGGCTACTGTGATACTGCACCTAAAAAATTCAAGTTTGAGCTGTTATAGTTTGTTAATAAAATATCTCTCAGCAGTGGGAGTACCCTTGTTTTACTCAGAAGGATAAACCTTACAACATATATTTTTTTACATTTTAAGTATTACTATCCCTTTAATACCAGAGACGGAGTAGGTATTTGGAATATCCCTGATTTAGCATAGTTCTTGCATACTAGACTGAGCTAATAATGAAATATTATTAGCAATATCCCAAACATCTACAGCATCTCAGCTCAATAGGAATGCAGTCTGACACCTCCTGATTTGGGGATTTTTGAAAGTATTCATTTTTATTCTTTTACACATCATTAACATGTATTGTAGGTTTTATGGCTATGGTGATTTTTCTCCCAAAAAATGTTAATCTATATGTAGAAAGGAGTTACCTGCCACAGCAGTGAAGGATGATCCCATACCCTGCAAGGCTCTGGCCGCAATGAGGAGCCAATATGACCCCGCAAAAGCAAACACTGTGAGAGCGAGAGAGTTATATAGAAAGAGTGAGAGAGAGAGAAAGAGAGATCACTGTCAGATGGTGAAGCACCTTATCATAGAATCATTGTAGGGACAAAGGCACATACTGTCCCTGATACACACAATAAGGATCTTATGCACAAAGGAGTGGAATATTGTGGCTCAAACCAAGAGCCCCACAGTGGGAGAACTAAATTATCTCATTGATTTAAATTGGGCCTTTAACCCCTTGACTGCTAAAGAGGTCTCCAATGCTTTGCAATGCATTGGAGACTTCTCTAGCATTCAAGGGGTTAAAAACCCCACGTACATCAATGGGCATTGTTGTAATGTTATTTGTTCCCTGTAGTGCAGTTGGTTCATGCCAGATTAACACCTTTCTCTGTCTTATTGAATACACCCTTAGGGCAAAATGGGCAAAAAAGCCAGGTGCATGTCTACACTACATTCAATAAAGGGGGAATTAAAATCTCCACTGATTTCAATGGGGTTTTTAATCCATTGGATGTGAGACTTCTCCAACAAATCCAAAATACTTCTCTAACGTTCATGGGATTAAAGGCATAGTAATGTTTCACAATAAAAGCAGCTCCAATTAATCTTCATAGTATTTGGGCCATGGACAGTGTTATTTCAATACTGTCAGGGCTGTAGTTCAAGAGTAATTGAATGATATCCCCCTCCCACCCCTTTTACTGATGTAATGCTGCTCACCTCAGACCAGAAAGGTGGTGTCCAGATGACTTGCAGAGAGGGACAATCTTCAATTAGCATAAGGGAAAAACTTGTCATGGGGAGCAGGGTTTTCCTTGTTCTCACAGTAAAATAATTGTCACTTGCTGTGAGCTGTTTGGTCTCAAGACCAGATTCCACATCTGAGGTGAGCAGTGTTACACTAGGTAAAAGGGGTGGGAGGGGGATACTTTATCATTCAATTACTCTTGAACTACAACTCTGACAGTAATGAAATAACACTCTCTATGGCTCAAATACTATGAAGATTAATTGGAGCTGCTTTTATTGTGAAACATTACTATCCCTTTAACAGTGCCATTTAATTCAATGGCCATTGTTATTTGCCTTGTATTGTGCGGTTGGAATGCTCCAGAATTGCTCAACTTTTCTTTCTGTATAGTTCACATTATGTGATTGTTGGCACAAGCTACCATTGGACTAACACAGATAATGCTAATTAATTAATTGATTTAATTGCTAGGTAGATATAAAGGGCAATGCATTGGAGAGCTCTCTACCATTCAAGGGGTTACAATTTCCATTTACATCATGGAGATCTGAGGAATTTTTTTCACCCCTGTGGTGCAGTTGATATGTTTCAGGGTTTTTTTGCATTCTGCCTGGCCTTAAAATGGGGATTTTTGTACTTACTGATAAATCATTTTGTCTTGGTCCATTGAGGGATGCAGGGATCATACGCATGCCTATTGTTGGCAAGGTACTCTTGCTGAAACTCCGCCCACTTCCTTGTGTCTATATCCCTCCTCTAGCCATCTGTCAGTTTTATCTAGCAAAGTCAGGAAGGTAATAGACACTTGAACAGAGCCTTCAATTAACCAAGTTAGTTTTCTGTGGGAGGGATACCCTGCATCGCTCAACGGACTAAGAAAAGATTTATCAGTAAGTACAAAAATACCCTTTTCTTTAGCATCTTTGAGGGATGCAGGGACCATGGGGAAATAGCAAAGCAGTCACAAAGATTTTAATGGGAGGGAGGAAAACTAATCAACACCAACTTTGGGGCCAAAACTGTCACCTTGAGATGCAAGAATATTAACTTTCTAACATTTTATGAACATGTTACTGGTGTATAATACCATCTGGTAAGGAATTTGAAGTTTGCTTCCTTGGTTACAGTATCAGTGGCAGCTGTCACAAGGTGTCTGAAGATCTGAAGCCACTATGACCAGGCTCAAGTAATGCCTAGTTCGACCTCTCACTGTCTGATGAAATATGGTTTTGCATCTCCATGAGAGGGTATAAGCAATTTACTTAATTTAGAGACTGAATTTAATTCAAAGAATCCCTTCTAAAGTGTGTTTTCAAAAGGGGTCAAGTCTATTTGAATTAGATCCTTAGTTGATAGATCCATTACAAAATGGAACATTTGTCTGTACTGCTAGCAACATGAATCAGGGAGCTGGAAAGTCCCCTGGAGGGTCTCAAATGTAATTAGGCCAGTGTTGTTAAGTTGGTTAGTTTATGGATATTTAAGTGTTTCCGGAGCTTAAAGGGATAGTAATACTTCATTTTAACTTTATTTTATTTTGTAGGCATTAAAAAAACATGAAGAATGATATAAGTCTTATCTCTCAAACCTTTATGGTTTAAGAGATATTCACAAACAAACTGCCCCCCCCCTGTTCAACCAGATCAGAAGGGAGATGCCCAGGTAGACTGCAGAGAGGGACAATCTTCAATTAAGATAATGGAAAAAGCTGAAAAACTTGTCAAGGGGGGAAGGGCTTTCATTGTTTTCATACAAAGAAAATTGTCCCCTTCTGTTATCTGTACTGTCATACAACCAGACTCACATCTGAGAAGAGATGTCTTACACTAGGTAAAAGGGGCGGGGAGGAGAACTTTGCTTGTGAATATCTCATAAACCATAAAGGTTTGAGAGATAAGACTTATATCATTCTTCATGTTTTTTTAATGCCTACAAAATAAAATAAAGTTAAAACGAAGTGTTACTATCCCTTTAAATGGGCTGAGCAAGTCATTGGGTGGGACATCCTGGTTCCAATTAATGGAAAGAAGAAGGGGGGGGGCGGTAGAATGTGAGTTGTCAGAGTCAGAAATCTTAGACCACACTATTAAGAGCCTCTTTAAAATAGGGTGAGGTGGAAAAGTTAAAAATCGAAAATTACATGGCAGTTTATAGGGATCCAGGCTTGGGAAATGATGCATTAGTGAAAATATCCAATCTTTCCCAGTGTTTTCCAGAAGCATGGCAATCATAGAGGCGTTGTATAGTCTAGAAATATCTGGTGAACCCTGCCCACCCTTAGCCATGGAGATAAAACCAGGAAGCCACCGGTCTGGGTTTCTTGTACTGCCAGACAAAAATGTTAATATAATGTTGAAGGGTAAGTATGATAGATGATGGTATCGGTAAGGGAGGGCTATCATTTTCATTAAATTGCCTCTGCCAAAGAATGTGTTCCAATGGCTAAACCCTTGTTGGAGTTTTGGGGTCAATCATGCCGTGTTGAGAGTAAGGACATCATTAAGATCTGCAGCTAACAATATCCCTAGATAAGTGAGTGTTTTATCTGTCGATGCAATGGGGACAAGGGCAAGATTGAGAGTCTCAGATTTCAGGAAATTAAGTTTTAAATTAGAGACTGCACTATAATCCAGTAGAACCATGAGTAGTGTGGGGGAAGTATCTGGGTAATTATTAAAAAACAACAACATATCATCCTCGAAGCTTGCTAGTTTTGTGTGACCATCTTGAGTTGGCAGACTTGTAATAGCTGGATGATATCGAACCATTTAACACTGGTTCTAAAGAGAGAACAAACAGAATGGGGGATAGGAAGCATGCCTGATGTGTACCAATTGTAATGCAAAAAGTGTCAGAAAGGAAACCACTGATCATCAGCCTGGCTGTGGGGTATAGTGCCATAATGCTTTGAACCTCCCTGGACCCAAACCTAAACAATCAAGATGCTCTTATAATTATACCCAGTTTACCCTGTCTAAAGCTTTTTCGGGGGTAATCGAAATCAGGTTAGAAGGGATGTGCTGCTGGGTAGCTGTATAAATTAGAGAAGTTGCCTTGATGGTGTTATGCATAGTCTCCTGGAGCAAACCCTAACTTGTTGTGATGATTTGATTTGTTGTGCTATGAGATTAACAAAAAATTTCATGTTGAGGTAGTTGACACAAACACTAACATCTTTGTCTGACTTAGGGATTAATGCTATATGTGCGATCAGGCTGTTCTGGGAAAGAGATGTTCCCTGAGAAACAGCATTGTAAGACTTGAGCAGGTAAGGTGTTAAGAAATACCAACATTTTTTTTTATAGGAGCCATCCGGGTCAGGACTTTTCCCCAAGGGGGCGGATCTAACTCTAAAGACCTTTTCTTGCGTAAATGGTTCATCCAGAATATGAAGGGTTTCCAGATGCCAGATCTTTGGAGGAAGGAAATTATTTGTTGTTGAAAAGGAGCATTGTCAGTGAGGAAATCCCCTCCTGCCAAGTTATATAATGAAAGATAATAGTGCAGAAATTCACTAGCGATTTGGGAAATGAAAGTTGGGTTATTTGTTGCTGTCATTAATACTAGAAATATATTGTGATTTCTGTTTGACTTTTACTATCTGTGCCAAAAGTTGTCCACATTTATTCAATTTCATATAGTTTGCATACTTATGAGGATCATCTCCTTATAGAGGGTTGCTAGAGCGTATTTGGATTGTATAAAGTGCAGTCAGATAGAGCCTGAATGATTGAGTTTGTGGTGAATTTCCAATTTTTTTATTTCTCTCAGGAGGCCTGAAATACGTTTTCTCTTTTGCTTAGTTATAACATGTCACGGAGTGACTAGGAATTGAACACACTGACAAGTACCATTCAACTTAATATAAAACTTTATTAAGTAATATGAAAGGCAGGAGATAAGGCAACAGGCAAATGGCAATAAATGACACACAGTATTATGATAATTACACAAGTGGCAGTAGATAGTGGCACACTTTCACGAGACCAGGTAGGAACAATGGAGGAACTTCCTTACCCTTCACAGGACAGGTGGTCAGAAAAGGAATGGCCCTGGGACTACACGGTAGATGTGGGCACAGTGCAGAGCACTCCCTTACCCAGATAGGATGGCACACCTTCACAAGACCAGAAAGGAACAGTGTAGGCACTTTCCTCACCCTTCACAGGACAGGTGGTCAGAACGGAATGGCCCTGGGACTACACGGTAGATGTGAGGGCAGTGCAGAGCACTCCCAAACACAAAGTCGGCAAATAAGTGGAGTAGACCAGCATCCCCACAGGGGATACACTAGGTGGTAGCCAGATGGAGATAAGCTAGGAAGCACAGACCGGTATGGCAACGGGAGGTTACCGACAAGCGCCGCTTAACGGAAGTGAGCGCAAAGCGGAAGACACAGGCAGCACGGAAACCAAACCGAAAAAATGGAATGGTCACTGAGCGCAACACAGAGGGTAAACCAGGAGGCAGCCAAAGGTCAAAACCAGATCGGACGTCGCTAATGGTCGTAACCGGAACGGGTAGTCAGACGAGCCAGGAGTCAGAACCGGAACAGGTAGTCAGACGAGCCAGGAGTCAGGACCGGCACTTGTAGTCAGATGTAGCCAGGTAATACACAGGAATGGTAATGCACCAACACAGAAATAAGCTCAGGTACACCACGAAAGGGCACTGGGAGTGACACAGGCTGAGGTTTAAAAACTCTGATGGGTAGGTGGAGCAATGACCTCATCAGCCTGGTGCCCTATAAGAATAGCGACTCAGCGAGAGCGACAGCTAGATAGTAAACAATGTCGCTTCCAAGGCAATGTCAGTCACAGGCAATCATGGGGCACCGTGATATAACATAACTCATTTTAATCAGGACCCACACCGTTACCAGGGAATCCACATTATCAATGTCAGAGTCAAAGTGATACAATGTGTTTAAGGTCTCAAAGTTTGATTTATCATTCAGTAATTGATCATTCAGTCTCCAGGCTGACATACCCGCATAGTCTGAATCAACATAAAAGTTCACCCATTCTGGACAGTGGTCAGACCATGTAATAGGTTCAATGGAGGCTGCCTTAAGATTATGAATTCAAAATTGTTCCATGAAGATGTAGACAATGCAGGTATACCAATCATGAGAAGGGGAATAGTAAGTGTAAATTCGAGAAAGGGGTGTCAGTAACTTCCATGTATCCAGGAGATGGTAGGCCTGGAGTGCAGAGGACCATTTGGAAGAAATAGAAGGGGGTATATAAGATGTACCAGAGGAACAAGCCACTGAGGGCTCTAAGGGCATATTAAAATCTCCTCTTACAATAACACAGCCTTCCTTAAATTTATTGAGCAGAGTAAGTGTTTTTTGAATGAAGGAAACCTGTTTGTTGGGGACATATATCAAAGAAAAAGTGTATGGTTTCCCATAAAGTAGCCTTTAATGAAGAGGTACCTGTCCCCATCATCCCAGCAAATTCCTTTCAGGGGCCATGAGATAGATTTGTGCATGGGCCCAACCGCAACGGGAAGCCAAGAGTGCTGCTAGATGCCAGTAGAGCCCGAAGCTGATGGGTTGACAGAGCTCAGTGTAATAATAATATCTAGCATTTATATAGCAACTTTCTCCTGGTGGGACTCAAAGTACGCTCTCAGTATTAACCAAATCAGCAGCTGAAATAATAGGTGTTATTATTACCCAATCAATTGTACTCATTTATCAACCTCAGAAGGATGAAGGGCTGAGCTGCCCTGCAGGGATTTGAACCTGCAACTTTGGGGTTTGAACAGACTCCATAGTCAGGGAAGTAACCACTGAGCTATCTCGCCGGCTTCTCTGGTAATCAAGAGCCTTCCCTGTATACTTCTCAAATAAGGGGCCAGGCCTCCACAGTCTGTACCCCAGCAAAAGGGAAGCCCATCCAGCGGACCCCCCCTCAATGCAATTATCACACAGCTCAGATAATGCCCCGGCCATCTCAGGGAGGAATGGACATGAGAAATCCACTTCCCCTCCGGATCCAACTGAGGATCATAAAAATGAATCCAGATCATGCATGTACAAGCATATAAGCAGAAACAATTTAGGTGAAGGTGGGGGAGAGGTGAAACAGAAGGGAGAACTTCACTAGGCCTCACAGCAGGTGGGGGACATGGGCCCAGAGACCCATCCCCAGGATAGAGAGGGACTCAAAGATCAATAAAAAAGATATAAGTCATGACATAAGACCCAACCAACCGGGTAGTGTCCGGGGCCACTTCATCCCTTGACTCCTTCTTGTTGATCCTCCACCATCTGAGGTTTCAATTTTTTATGGCGTTGGCCCTGAGTCTCTGCCCAGAGAGTCTTTTTTTCTTTTCCAGGTTCTGAAACAGGGCATTGAGCTTTGTTATGCTCCTTCTAGACTTCTCCTCCTCCTATTACCATCTTGATTGGCTGCTTGGCCTTTATCTACCTGGGCCAGCCTCCTAGGCTTGCTCGATTTACACTCAAAGATCCTGAGAGATTCTTGTTTCAGTGTTCCTGAGTTTGTGATATCCGTGTCCTGACCTTGCCTTGTTTCTCGACCATGTTTCCAGTCTCCATTATCTGCTCCCGACTCCTTGAATCTCAACCTGGCTTCCTTTTGACTACAACTCTGTTTGCTCCTCTGGTACCTTGCCTCTGCCTCGGCTTGACTCCGGCTTACCTGACCATGCTCCATCCCGCACTCATGTGCAACGGGTGTCCCTGCATCTGCTACTCGACTAGGCATCTGCTGCCTCTGAGATCTACGTCTCGACTCTTCCCCCTTGTGAGTCCTGCTTTCTCGACTATCTGCTTCCCCGTTGTCTCGACTCCACATCTCAGGCTCTCCAATTGAGTCGGGTGCCATTACCGGTTCCACCGGTGACTGCCCGGCCAGTCAAGGGTATGGATGCTCCACTGCTCCCTACCTCTTGCCTGTCCAACCAGTCAAGGGTGTTGTGTTTGGTGTCCTGTCGATATCTCTTAACACCAGACTGGTTGAGGGTTGTGGAGTCGACAACCACATGTGTCTCCGACAAACCAGTCTAGTCAACGAACTCTCCTGGAGTTGACTACCTCCTGTGTCTCTGATTAAACAGCCTAGTTGGCAACTCTTCTAAGACTTCTCCTGAGTCTCCAACCCATTCCATTTGTTCTCTGTTATTGCCTTCACGACTCTTTGGCATATCCTATTAGTGTGAGTCCAGTCTGCTGCTCTCATACATTGAGAGAGGATTCAAGACCAACATTGAGAGAGATAGCCTATCACTACTACATGTCAATGGCAGAGTAAAAATAATATTCCCCAAACCTCCCCTTCTCTTCTATAAACAGCCCCGACCTGAAACAACTGATGGTAAAGAGATCCTTTAAAAAGACAACAGAAAACAATACTTCTCCTTGTCTGCAAAAGACATGTTGAACCTGTGCACACATAAGTACCACAGATGAGGTGCCCATACCACATTCCCACCAAAACCCGAAACATCAAGGGCAAATACTTCTGTGGATCATCTAAGGTTTTTTATCTCATCATGTGAGTGAAATGTCCCAACACAGGACTATATGTACATGAGACAGGACAAACCCTAAGAAAACAGATGAATTCTCATAGTCCCAGTGTGAACAAGAAAGGAGACATCCAGTGGGTGCACATTTTTGCGAAACTGATCACAGCAAGGTGACTGTACTGATGGGAAATGTTAGGACACAGAGAAACAGAAAAAAACATTTTGATGACAAAGTTAACATTCTTAACAGTGGCCTGAATGACAAGGAATTTATGTAACATTATCCCGCACAATAAACATTATTTTGGATCCTTTGGGTGGCAGAGTGGTACGCAATGCATTGCAAACAATGGGGTTGTGCACCCCTCTGGAGCTTAGAGGGTTAAGCCATACATTTCAATGACTTAGCCATCTTTTGCTGCAGAGTAAGTTTACTGCAGCAGCAAAATGGGGAATAAATTGTATCTAGCTACAAAGAGATGCCTCTACTGGAGCCTAGGAAATGTTTTATACAGACAATGGTGATAAGAGATTCACCTCCAGTAGAATTTAAATTTAAAAATAATTTACATGAATATATAACCTATCTTGTATTTTGTATTCAGCCTTCATTCTAAATATGCCTGAAGAAGACACCTAAAGTGACTTAAAGGGATAGTAATACCTGAAAATAAGTTTATTTTATATTGTAGCCCTAAAAAAACATGAAAAATGATATAAGTCTTATCTCCCAAACCTTTATGGTTTGGGAGATATTCAGAAGTAAAGTTTCCCCTGGAGTGACGTCATTGCTCCACCCTTCAGATTTGGAATCCAGTCGCCGGACCGGCAGTGCCTCTCCAGAAGTGCTGAGATCATGATCTTTAAAAAGAATTTCTTAATTGGAATGGTCTACAAAGTGTGCTTTCAAGCCAGGCACACTTTGTACACAGTTCCAATGAAGTAGTTATTTTCAAAGATCGTGATCTCGGCACTGCTAAAGAGCTGCCGGTTGCTATGTGGACCAAATTCCAAATCTGTCCACTAGATGGCAGACTTTACTGAAACAGCAAGAAAAAGTGAACTATACTATATTTTATATATGAATATCTCCCAAACCATAAAGGTTTGGGAGATAAGACATATCATCTTTCATGGTTTTTTAAGGGCTACAATATAAAATAAACTTATTTTCAGGTATTACTATCCCTTTAAAAATGCATTCTAGAGCTACCCAGTTAGCCTATAAAGGTATCGGTTTTACTCTATCAGTCTCCTTTAACTATATCACTGTTAGAAATACTGAGGCTGATGTACTATGATTAATTGGAGCTACTCTGGAGCAAACCAGTAGGGAGACAAAATTGATTTAACCCTTTGAGTGCCAGAGGGTTTCACAATTCATTGCTCTGCAATAAGGCTATTAACCCTTTTGTCTGCAATGGGAATTTTTATTTGTCCCCTACTGGGAAGTTCATTTGCACCAGAACTGCTCTTCTTAGTAAATCAACATCAGTGAGACTGAATGAAAAAAAAGTCACTGCCCTAGAGACAAACTTTTTTTTCACTTACATTTTCCTGTGTTTCCCTGGCAATCCCACCACTGTGGTAGTGTGAGTAATAGCAAGACCAGGTGAGTGTCAGCCAGACCTGATAAACTGATGCACACAACTCAAAGATCTGCCAGAGGCCTTGCAGGCCATCAGGCAGATCGTACATTCTTTAATTTAATGTGTTACTGTGTGAATACTAAACAGAGTATGCTATATTTTTGTGAAAGGCACAATAGGAACACTTTTATGCATGGTTGACATCTCTCATGCACTATCACTGATTTAATGTCGCTCATGTGAAATGGGCCTTAGGGAAAGAGCTTGTCATTTATTTAATATAACAATAATACATAATATATAACAGCAACCAATAGAGAAATATTGCTTCACTACTGAAAGCACATTTGAGTGGTCAGCACACTCCTAGGATTAATAAAGTACAATCTGAGGCCTGGATTCCATTGCAGTGGATAACTTTTATCAATGATTTTATCTAGAAATTTCTCCATAGACTTCAATGAGAATCTGCTTGAAAAAAAAAAAACAGTGATAACACAAACTACAATGCAGTATAGGCCTATTTTTATTAGTTTCAAGTTGGATTAGAGTGTGTAATCCAGAGTCTACTTACCGGAAGTGGAGATGAATAAAATGATAAAACCAAGAAACAAAGGGGCATCGTATCCAACTCTGCAGTATAAAAAGTTATAAAAAGAAAGCAGATTATACTTTACTGAGAAATCACCATGTGAGTAAGACAGTAGTACATTTGTATATTTAACATTTTTGAAAAAAAAAATTAACACCTTATTAGTTGGAGTCAGTATGGTTTAATGAGAATAGATCATGTCAGACTAATTTTCTTGCATTTTATGAAAGTGTAAGTAGTAATTTGGACAAGGAAATTGCTGTTGATGTAGTATACTTGGATTTTGCAAAAGCCTTTGATACAGTGCCTCACAACAGGTTACTGCATGAATTAAAAGGCTTCGGATTGGGCGGTGTTATCTTTACATGGATTGAGAACTGGTTAAGATGGAACTACCACCTTTAAGAAAGATGTCCCCAAATATTTCCTCATCTGGCGACTAGCTGCTCAGTAGCACTAGTCATCAGAATTATTAGCTCCTTAATGCGAATTATACCCTGCTCTGGGATTGACAGGCAGGACGGAGTGCAGACATCTTTCCATAGTGACGTCTGCACGCCCCATCCGTCAGTCCCTTTTGGAGCCGAATGGCTCCTAGCAACGCCTCCTAAAGTCTGGTGGGACTGACAGCACAGGCGCACAGACGTTACTACAGAAAGATGTCTGCTCTCCGTCCTGTCTGTCAGTCCTGGAGCAGTGGATCATTTGCATTAAGGAGGTAATAATTCTGGCAACTAGCTCTACTTAGCAGCTAGTCTCCAGATGAGGAATTATTTGGGGACATCTTTCTTAAAGGTGGTTGTTCCGCTTTAAATGATAGATGGCAGAGAGTTGTTGTAAATGGAACCTTTTCAAGTTGGTCTAAAGAAAGTGGTGTGCCACAGGGTTCAGTCCTGGGCCCAATGCTTTTTAATTTATTAACCATCTAGAAGTGGGAATTGAAAGTACCGTCACAATCTTTGCTGATGACACTATGCCGTGTCAGGAAATACATAAAGGGATGTATGTTTTTTCTCTGCAGAAGGATTTAGTTAAAATGAGTGAATGCACAGAAAAGTGGCGAATGACATTTAATGTAAAAAAATGTAAGGTTATGCATTTGGGCTGTAGAAACAAACTTGCTACATATACACTAAATGGGAAACAACGTGTGGAATCCTCAGAGGAATATTTAGTAGTACTGATAGACAATAGGCTTCACAGCTGTGTGCAGCTTCTGCAAGAGCAAATAGAGTACTATTCTTCATCAAAAGAGGCATAGATGCACAGGATGCTAAAATGCCTTATATAAATCCTTGGTAAGGATTCATCAAGAATATGGAGTACAGTTTTGGGCACCAGTTCTTAGAAAAGACATTAATGAACTGGATAAAGTGCTGAGACATGCAACAAAACTGATAATTGGAATGTAGGTTCTGAGGTATAAAGAAAGACTAGCCAAACTAGGTTTGTTTACATTAGAGCAGAAACGTCTAAGGGGTGATATGATTACCACAAATTTACAATACGTTCAATGTCAATACAAAGAACTATCCAATGAATTATTTACGCAAACAGCTGAACTAAGTTGAGAGGTTATCCATTAAGACTAGAGGGAAGGCACTTTCGACTAAAACAAAGGGAGGATTTTTTATTACAGTAAGGACAGTAAAGCTATAGAATTCTTTGCCTTGGGATGCTGTATTTGCAGATACGGTAACTGCTTTAAAAAATGTAACAAATACCTATCTAGCGCAGAACAATATTGGGAATTATGACAGATGGCTTCAATGCAGATAGGTTATTGATCCAGGGAACTATCTGACTGCCGTTTGAAGTCAGGAAGGAATTTTTTACCCACTTGGGGCTTAATTAGAAATGGCTTCAGTGGGTTTCTTTTGCCTGGATCAACAGGGTTGATTTGGTATGGGCTGGACTTGATGAAAGCATGTCTTTTTTCAGCCTTATTAACTACCGTAAAATCTCAGGTATAATACGCACCTGTGTATAATACGCAGGTGCATATTATACCAAAGATTTTGGGGAAAACAAGAGTGCCTATGTATGATACGCACCCTTGTTTTCCCCCCTTGCTAAAAAAATTATAAAGGCTGGCCGATCCCTTCCCTCCCTCCCCTGGGTCAAACCTGCTCTCAAAACCAGCCTTACTAGCTTGAAGTCCGCTTCTTCTGTGGATGAGGCAAAAGCCCATTGATGGAAGCGGGCGGCAAAGGGAAGCGTGCCACCCGCAAGGAAGCTGTGCAGAACTATTTATTTTGCCTCATCCACAGAAGAAGCGGACTTCAACCTAGTAAGGCTGGTTTTGAGAGCGGGTTTGACCCGGGGGAGGGAGGGAAGGGATCGGCCAACCTTATTTTATTTTTTAAACTCTCGTGTATAATATGCACCCCCCACTTCACATAAGGTGAAGTGGGGTAAAATTGTGCGTATTATACCCGAGATTTTACGGCATGTCACTATGTTACTGTGTTACTATTTTAAGGGTCAGTTGGATGTGCATTCTGTTGCACACCCCTCTGGTCCTTAACAGGTTAAATAGGCTCATGCATTGTGTCTCTTTAAGTTTATAAGATGCCAGCAGATGTACTCCTCCATGGATGTGACATCCAGGACTGATTGAAGATATTATCTCTTACCATAGTGCATAATTCATAGGGGCCTTTAGGATTTTCTGGCCATGGTATGGTAAGTGTGCGTAGGGTTATTATCAGGAGATGTTATTTCTCCTTTAATTACAAAGAAATTCCCAAGTATTATCTTTACCTGTTAGTGAGGATGCCCACTATAGGGTTTACCAGGAGCTGAAATACGGCTTTCACTGCAAGGAATAGACCCATTCGTACATTTTCATTATGTATGAAGTCTTTCCCCATGTAGCACTCACTCAATGTTGTATTCTGCACACTGTATGGACTGGGTGTGGT
Source organism: Rhinophrynus dorsalis (assembly GCA_037306005.1). Lineage (NCBI taxonomy): Eukaryota > Metazoa > Chordata > Amphibia > Anura > Rhinophrynidae > Rhinophrynus > Rhinophrynus dorsalis. The sequence continues at coordinate 490,533,644 of CM074721.1, forward strand.
CAAGTTATCATACAGGTTGGAGGAGGATCCATAGCTGGAGGTAGAAGATGAAGTGGAGGAGTTCAGCTGGGCTATAGACTTGCTTCCATTCAAATACTCAGTCTCATAAAGTAAAGTTGGCATGATTGGAACTGTGAAATAAATAAGTATCAGTAGGAGCCTTCCATTTGTCTTTTTATCATGTGTCCTTCACTGAGACATTGACACTGCAAGTAAGTCACCATAAATTCATCAGCCAAGCTGAATTCATCATCTGTATCAGAACAGAAATATTGTCATTTTTGACTATGCTCTAATTCCTTATTTTTCTCACTGTTATTGTTTCATGAATTTAGCTTTCTCCATCATTGTCAGTTGTGGGTCATAACATGCCCCTACCACTCATTCTTCCTGTCTGTTCTTTATAGACACAACAAGAACCTGGTTACTAGTGCTTTATAGAGGCACGCTAACATCAACAGATTAAATAGGTTGATATAAGTTTACCATGTACGCATAGCTAGTAAATATAAAAATTAACTATTGATCCCTAAAATATAATCCAAAATGTGCTTTAGGATGTAAGTTGTCCTGTTCATAGAACATTTATTTTTGTTTGTACTATTTGTATTGAGAGATAATATCTAAAGTTAATTGACTGTGATTAGTGCCAACTGCTACTGCATTCAGATCTTACGTCAGCACATTCACAAATAATCCTGATCCTGGCTGCGTTCCCAAATCATAGGCAAAACTAAATTTTAGTCCTGAAAAATAAATAGAGAATGTTTATAGATGTTACTAGTTGAACAGCCCGTTACACGGGCCACAGTGCCACTGACACCCAGTCGCGGGGCAGTCAAGCGCAGTAGAGACTGCCCTCACCGCGGCTGATACAGAGCTGTATGCTCCTTCAGAGCGCCCAGCTCTGTATCAGCCACGGCGCGGGCAGTCTCTACTGCGCATGACTGCAGCACGCGCAGCAGTGTCTACTGCACATGTTGTGGCGTTACACACGATTTAGCGAATTATTATATACGATAAGCTAAATGTATGTAACCCCAGTTATATCACTCAAGTTCATTTTTAGGAGCTAATGTTCCTATAACTGTTATTGACATACCATAATGAACAGCTGCATGCCTCCCGCTACATAACTTATCTTGCATCTCCATCACTTGGTAACACTGTCATTAACCTTTCTGCAGACGGAGGGATCTAGCAATGGTCTGCTAATCTCCTCCTTCTGGATAAACTCTTTAAAACAGTTTCTTTCAGGGTTGCACTGTTTCTCTGGAACCCAGTGAGACTGATTTACTGTGGATAACTGGAGCAAATTTAGAGCAAACCAAATGCACCAGGGGGAACAAATAAAATCACCCATTGATTTAAATTATGTTTTAACCTCTTCAGTGCTAGCATGGTCTCTATTACGCACAGATAAAAAAAATCCTCTTTTAAATTAATACGAATTTTGAAATCTTTATTTGCACTGTAGGAGACATTTGGCTTACCCCAGAATTGTTCCATTTTCCCTCTATACATGAGGCCAGTATAGCTGATGTAATAAGAACAATTCTGAATCAACCCAACTGTAACACAGGGAAGCAAAAAACATATAACAGATCAGGTGAAATAATGTATATCTTAAACCATATGCTTGCAACATTAATAAATAGCAGTAGACACTGAACAAACTGGGGTCTTCACTCACTTACTTCACTCCTGTTGCTCCAGGTAGATGTACGCTCCACCACTGTATCTTTGAACACACCAACCTCAGCTGATGGATCAGTGCTGGACAAGAGATCTCCAACTCTCATATGTACTGAACAATGACAATAAAACATCTGCACACGATCATTTGTAGCAAAATAAAAATCAATCCATTTATTTGTGTTTCCTAGATTTTAAAATTCAAATAAATGGATTGTTTATTATTTTTCTACAAATGATCGTGTGCAGATTTTTTATTGCCATTGTGCAACACAGGGAACAAACACAAATTCGCAAACTTCTCATTGAATTACATTTTGTTTGTCCCCTATGGCGCAGATGGTTTGTCCCAGAATTGTTTCAGTTCTTTTTAGTACATCAGCCTCAATCTATTAGACTCAACCCAAATTTTCAATTTTAAAGAGCTCCCTCAATGATCATATCTTTAGAAAAACCTATCCCTAACTTCATTAACCTTCTAAGCTCGTCTTGTTTATCAAGTGATCACAACCAGTTCTATTTCACCAAATTTTGGGCTGGATTTAAAGGTTTGCGGTAAAACAGCTGGTAGGGCCAGGGTGAGTAACGACCGACAAAATAAAATGTCTAAGTCAGTATTTAATCCCTTAAGGACCATTAACGTACCCGGACCATCACGCTAATATGGCACTTAAGGACCAGTGACGGTCCTGGTACATGACGTACTTTTAGGAGCGCGGTGATTAATACCGGGGACTGAAGTTGATCACTCCAAGACCGGAGAGATCTCTTTCAGTCCCTCGTTCGGCGTGCCAGCGCACGTGATCAGTCACGTGGGGCAGCACGTTAAACTTCCCTATCTGGTCCTTAAAGGACCACACACACCGGGACCGCTGGTCCTTAAGGGGGTAAAGGCCCTACCAGCCATAGCATAATGGATGTTAGGACACGGAAATGGTCTTGTGGCTAAATGTCCGTTTTTTGCGTTAACTTCCCAAAACACTGCTAAATTGCAACTATATTGGGAACTTCACAGTAAAAAAGTTAACTATCGGTACCTAACCTACTGCCAAGCACTAACTGTTAACTTAATATTTGTTACACTTACCTGTCATCCACTGTCTGTCTCCTTCTGTCTTCATTCTAAATTCTCTTCTTTCTTGTATCTTCTGTCTTCTCTTCATTATTCTTTCTTGTATCTGTAAATAAAAAAGAAAAGTATAAATACAATGCTGAAATATCTGGCACACTAATACATAGTTTACCCCCTTGAGTGCCAGAGGGGTGCGCAACCTATTGCAAAGCAATGCATTGTGGTTAAAGAAGTTAAAGAATGTATTACTGTCCAGCTTCATAAAAATGAATATGCTTCAAGTTAGTCAACAATGTCCAAGTTGTTAATATATCCAGAAATGCCATAATAACATAATTCTTAGCTTTATTAAAATACTTAGCTTAGTGGTGTGTTGTCTGTCTCTGACTCTTAGTGTGTGGCCATAGAAGTAGCGGCAGCAGAGACAGTACTATGTGGAACAGCCCCCCATCTTCTCCCTCAAGGTCCGATGCCCATTACACAATGAGGGAATTTGTACAGAGACTACCTTTATATATGGCAGTCTCAGTTCAAATTCCCTCACAACCACTGGCTGAGATAGGCTTTCGCACATCCCAGCCAATCAGTTTAAAGCACAGGCTGTGAGGGAATTGGAACTGAGAATGCCTATATAAAAAGCCAGTCTCTGTTCAAATTCCCTCAGTGTGTAATGGGCATCAGCCTGTAAGGGAGAAAATTTGGGGGGGTTGTGCCGCATAGTACTGTCTCCGCTGCCTCCCCCTCTGCGGCTGCGCACAGCGGCTGAGACAGACAACATACCACTAAGCTAAGCATTTTATGAAAGCTAAGAATTATGTTATTATGGCATTTCTGGATTTATTATTTGGAACAACTTGGACATCTTTGAAAAACCTGAAGCATATTCATATATATGGAACCGGACCGTAATACATACTTTAACCCTTTTGAGCCCCAGAGAGATATGCAATGCATTGCTTTGCAGTGAGTTGTGTACCCCTCTGGCACTCACGGAGTTAAACTTGTATTAGTGTGCCGCATATTTCAGCATTGTATTTATACTTTTCTTTTTTGTTTACAGATTCAAGAAAGAAGAGAAGACAGAAGATACAAGAAAGAAGAAGGAAAGAAGATGACCAGCATGCTGAGGACATCGCTGGACATCAGGATTAATGGTAAGTGTTACTCGTATTGGAATGTTGCTTTGTTACTTAGTTGGGTTTACCCTATGAGTGCTGGCAGGGTAATTATACCCCACTGGCACTCATAGGGTTAACTCTACTAACTCTGGGCACATTTTAGGACTACTGGATCGATACATCCACTAGGGGCTGTTTTTTTTTTCCTTTCAATAGCTGCATCGCTGGCTAAAGATCCGATAAGGGACTTTAGCAAAAAAAAACTGGGTACTAAATTGTAATGTAATAAAGTAAGTCCCTTATCAGATATTAACAGCTAATGCAGTTCATTAATTCACAACGTGTAGTGTTTTTTTTTATTTTCAATGGGCTAAAACACATCTAAATTTAGAGGCCAGTAGGGGTTTTTTTGCCGGCATTTTTTCATAGCACTGATCTTTAAAAGGATAGTAATGTTTCATAATAAAAGCAGCTCTAATTAATCATCATAGTATTTGGACTTTGGAGAGTGTTATTTCAGTTCTGTCAAAGTTGTAGTTCAAGAGTAATTCAATGACAAAGTATCCCCCTCCACCCCTTTTACTGATGTAACACTGCTCAGCCAGAGCAGAAGGGAGGTGCCCAGGTAGATTGTAGAGAGGGACAATCTTCAATTAAGATAAGGGAAAAACCTGTCAAGGGGGGCAGGGCTTTCATTGTTCTCATAGGAAGAAGATTGTCCCCTTCTGTTATCTGTCTGGTCTATGGACTGGATTCCAGATCTGAGAAGAGATGGCTTACACTAGGTAAAAGGGGAGGGAGGGAAAACGTTGCTTGTGAATATCTCTCAAATCATAAAGGTTTGAGCGCTAAGACTTATATCATTCTTCATGTTTTTTAATGCCTACAAAATAAAATAAAGATAAAATGAAGTATTACTATCCCTTTAAGTCGCTTGAAAAAATGCTGTCACCTGTTTTTTTGGCTATCAGTCTTTAAATCTCTCCCTATCTCTTCTAACTGTCCACACAAATGATGAGTGAGACCAAACAGGTTTTCCTAACAACCCGCTCTTCCAAACCCTTTGCATCTACTTGCTCTACTGTTCCACTCTGCCAGCTCCCATCACTTCCTCTTCAACTGCTAACACTTTTCCTGGTGAACTTTACTTTAGACATTACTATCCCTTTAAATTAACTTGTAGTAGATTTATAGCCCAGTTGTAGACAATGTTCCCGCTAAGGTGAGCCTCAGTCAATGACTCAAGCTTTTAATACCGTGTTCAATATAAAAAAATTTCCATTGCTTAAAGTGGGTCTTTCACATATATCCTACCTGCTCCTATGTGAATCATTCAGCAAAACTGACTATAACGTGTCTAGTTGTTTTTCTAAAAAATCACTGTGGTTTTTCAGAAATGTACTTACCAAATGTACTGTCTTTATCACAGACATCCAATTGAAATGCTGCCTGTCCCCTGTATACCTGCTCACCACCTTCCCCTCTTTACACAGTGATCATGATTAGGAAGGAGGAGCACTGCCAATCATTTTCTACGTAGTCAAGATGGCAGCACTCTCTTCATCAATACCCTCAAACTCACTTTTGAAACATAGCGAACAATTTATTTCACACAACATGGGCCATTTTGTGACTACTACATATATTTAAAAATATTGGGGAGGGGTTTAAGGTAGGTGACAGATCCACTTTAAGACATGTTTTACTTATAATAACTTTTCTATTAACTGTCTGTCAATCCTATATAATAACTAGTTACAAAGCCCGTATACACGGGCTGATCCGGAGCGGGGAGCTCCGGATGGCTCACAGCCTGTCTGTGCTCCCGGCTCCAGGGCAGCAGCGGAGACGCTGGGTGACAAGTTTATCACCCAGCCACCTCCACTGCTGCCCCAGAGCCAGGAGCACAGACAGGCTTTCAGCCTTCCGGAGCTCCCCGCTCCGGATCAGCCCGTTCTGAGAGTCCCCACTGCGCATGTGCGGTTACGCACACAGTGAGGTTACGCACACAGTGAGCAATGCATTCTAGAACTTTATGTTATAGGATTCTCTAAAATGTGTGTAACTACGCAGTCATGTGCAGTAGAGACTGCCCGTGACGAGGCTGATACAGACCAGCTCTATATCAGCCGCGGCGCAGCCAGTCTCTATTGTGCATGACTGCCCCGCGACCGGCTGGCAGTGGCACTGTGGCCCGTGTAACAGACTCTTCAACTAGTTCTTTTATAAAAAAAAGAAAATTTATTTGGCCTAATTCTTTCTGTATAAACACCATAAGGACTGCAACCCCTCTACTTCTCCAGAAAAATGAAAACTTACCAACCACAGTAAAAAGTGCGCTATCCACTAAGAGAGCCACTAAAACCACTACAATAACCAGACATTTCGACTGCTTTTCCTTGTGCTGACAACACGACCCGCATTTTACCATGGTAAAAGGGATGCCTGCCAAGATACAAGAAATAAAAAGATATTTGTGAACATATCTACGTGGACCAAACATGCCATTATACAAGTTATTTTGATTTTATTATTCAAGTTGTGTATATTTATATATTTACATTTCTGATGTCTTTCTGTTTAATTCTGTGTTCTTGCTAGGTATGGGTGAAATGTCCTATTTTCTTTTTCGTGTGAATTTTTGTGGAAAAAATACAATTTTTCTCTCTTTCAGGGAAATGTTCATGGTTAGAAGATCCATTAAAATCTCAGCCATTTTGCTACTGCCAATTAAAGTCCTGCAAGAACTTTGCAATTCTTTTCCTGTGCTTTCTATGGCAATGAGAATTTTCACTGCAATACTACTACTGCTGCTTAGTATTGAAGTGGAGAAATCCACACTAAAAAGTAACAGCACAAACAGCAGTTGTAGTAGCAGTGGAAGCCCAGATCCAGCAGATAGTACTGCTATCGTCATATCCTCAGCACCTGGCGATATGTTGTTTCTATTAGAGGAACTTATGATTTTTCCCCAGGTGCCTATGTGCAGTAGCAGCACAGAGATGCAGCTGCCTGAGCCTGCTGTGCCTTTGAGTTTTACACCAGGTGCACCACCTATGTCATTAGATACTCAGCAACCTAGAATGAGCCAACCAGCTGCAGAACTTGCTCCCCCACCTAACCCACCTGCACTTACAAAAATATAAACAAGGCAGTTAACGCCTTCCCTAGATGCCTCACAGTCCCTTGCATACCCCACACTTAATACAGTGTGGGTCAATCTCATTTTGCCTTGCAGGTAGGAGGATCTCACATCAGTAAAAGTGGAATGAAGAAAAGGACTGAAATAGCTGATAAAAATCAATTGCTAAGCAAACTAGCTAACTAGCATATATAATATTATTGTCCCACTGATGCTGATGGGTGGATTGGATTTGGTATCCATTGGCATGGGAAATGGTCTGTCCAACACTGAGTAGTGGAAAGGGAAGCAGCAGGTCTACTAATAAACATAGTTCTATTGGAACGATGTCCTTTAGTTACAGGTTTACAAATATAAATAGCTAACTTTGTGAATCAGAACATGATAACCTGAGTGTGGTACTGGCTATGAATAGGTTATCAGAAAGCTTGCCCTCAGCAGTCAATTTATAGAGGTATTTGGTGTTTATTTGTTTAAAAGGAAATATATAGGTGAGAGCAAAGCATATTCCAGGCATCTGTAATGATAACTCTGATGCCTTGTTTCATTTACAGTTGAGCTAGTTCTGGGTATTGTCCCAGGCAGCAGACAGGAGTGAGAAGTCTGTCCACAGTTCCTATGTGAGTTGATATGGAGGTAATTAGCTGTCTGTTAAAAGTTTAAGTGTTGGGAGGCGTGGCCTGGTTGGCAATGGTGTAGGTCGAAAGTTAAGTGCGCTCCGAAGCAAATTTAATATGAATACTTAATAATACAAGAGCTAGGGTTCTTTCCATGTTATTCTTCCAGTATTGGAAGCCTAATTAAGGATGAAAGGCAAAAAGGGAAATTGGGGCGCTTATAAGGAGATATATAGAAATTTGTAGAGGCAAGGCCTAGATCTGCTGCACCACCATCTGATAGTGGTGATACACTTCGCATGTAAGGACCCAGATAGGAAAATATAACACTGAATTGGTCTAACCTGAAGACTTCCGCATACACATCTGAAATCTATCAACAAAACATGGCTTCAGAATCCCTCTTGACAAATCTGAATCTTGTGGAACTAACGACTGGATTGATCTCCAGAGCTGACTTCATACAATTCATGGAAGATATTGAGGCTACCTTAAAATCAGAATTTGCGTACTTACATGGAGACCTTACAGAACTGGAATGAGTAGCGTTCCTCCAGGAAAAAAGTGGTGGTGGTGGCTGATCATGCTACAATACTTGAAAAAAACCTGGCCGACCAAAAGGGACACCATCAATTAGATGACACTGCGACTAGATGTAGCCAGCAGAAAACTGCAGAACACCAGAGAAGCCAGGACTCAGTAGAGATACAGCAATTGAGGATGACTGGTGCAAGGCGGACTCAGGATGACAGCAACACTGGAGATGTAGCCAGCAGCAAACTGCAGAAAACTGGAGCAGGACCCAGTAGATGGATACAGCAGACTTTTCTTACAAGAGACTACAAAACTGAGGATGACTGGTGTGAGGCAGACTCAGGATGACAGCAACACTGGAGGTGTAGCCCGCAGCAAACTGCAGAACACTGGAGCAGCCAGGACTCATTCGATAGATACCGCAGACTTTTTTTTACAAGAGATGAAAAACAATAGAGCCAGACTGAACAACCTGTATAGTGGGACAACAATGTAGACTTTAAATTCCCCCCCTGTGTCCTACCAAGTCAGGGGGGGGTTCTCTGCCCAACCTACCATGGTTCTAGAGCTGGGTAAGCTGGAGCGCTCAGCATATTATGGTACAATGGTACTTTTTTCTTCTAATCTCCATCGAACCTGAGAGCAGTGTAACCCAGCTTTGGCAGGTTGACTGCCCAGTGTTCTGTTGCTACCAATGAAATGCATGAATTGCCATTTTCTGCTCTAGGATACGCTCTAGCATATCTAAGGTGGAGTTCCACATGGTCGCAACATCTTGTTTCAGGAGGTGCTCAGGGAGGTCTGCATTTTTCTGTTCCTCCCTGAGGAGCTGGCTATCTTTGACGCTCCAATGGAAGTGGCCATCAATTTGTCGGCATGACTCCAGAAGTGCTGGCAACTTTCCAGTGTTACTGCCATCCTCCAAAGCAGCCTTCGCTACTAGATGCAGAACATGAGCAGCTCTGAGCAGCGCACACCCACAAATCTGCCGTCCCAGAGAGCCTTTATCATGTTAGCTGCACAGTCAGTAACCACAAACTCCATTTGTGTGCCTGCCTGCTCCCCTAGCCACTGCGCCACCATGTTCTGCAGTGCTTTGCAAATGTTATCTGAGGTGTGCTGCTGATCCATTACCACAGCACTGAGGAGGAAAGAGCAGTGCCCTGCCTGCTTAGCTACTGCACCTGAACTTGTTGTCATTAATGATGTGTCTTGCAACACGTTGGGCTGCCACCAATGCGCTGTCAAGGACAGGAAGCCATGCTGGCTACTCGGAGCACTCCATAAGTCAGTGGTAAAGTGCACTGACTGGCCACCAGACTTTCCAAGCAAGTCCTTCAAAAGCCCAATGCATGACCGGTATAGTGAGGGCACTATAGTTCTACTAAATGTAGTGTGGGATGGAATTTTATATCGGGGTGCAACAGCCTCCGTAAGTTGCTGGAAGGGCTCCCCGTCCACCAAATTAAAAGTAGCACCCCCAATGGCTATGAGCTGTGCAATGAGGCGTGTGATTTTTCAGGACTGCTGTTTACACATCCCCTTTGAATGAAACCCAGAAAAATCTTCCAGTGTGGCCTGTATAGATTTTGGGATGGGCTGTGACTGTCTGCTCTTAGGACTAGATGTGGCATGATCCCCCTGCCCTTTCTCCTGCCTACTGGTGGTGAGTGTGACACTGGTATATGCAGTAGAGCCACTTTATGCACTAATCAACACTGACTTGTGGTAGTTGTTCAGGTGTTGGTTCATCCCAGAGGTGGTTAGATGACCCAACACCCTCCCACGGCTGACTTCCCTGCCACACAATTTGCATTTCGCTAGCCAGCCATCGCCAAGTGCCACAAAATGGTCCCACGCTTTGGACAGATGTATCACGGTTCCCATGCTATGCTGTCAATCTTAACTGAATTACCTGTGCATTGGAGGATGCTGATTGGCCCGCCCAGGATGTGCCTTTATACACTGGAGCTTGGGCACTTGTGATTTGCCCTTTCGTGGTGTTCCAGTATCTGCGCCTTGCTGCTGTGTTCCAGTTCTCCTGGGTACCGACCCGGCTTGTCTGACTCTTCTGCTGATCCTGCTCCGTGAATGACCCGGCTCTGGTTGACGACTCTGCTCCGTGATTGACCCGGTTCTGGCTGATGATCCTGCTCCGTGTATGACCCGGCTCTGGTTGACGACTCTGCTCCGTGATTGACCCGGCTCTGGCTGATGATCCTGCTCCGTGTATGACCCGGCTCTGGTAGACGACCCTGCTCTGTGATTGATCCCGTTCTTCGGCTGTTGTTTGCTGCTGTGCTCCGGTTCCGGTTATCGCCCAGTTCCAGCCTGCTGTTCCGGTGTTCCTGCATTGCTCCGGTCGCTTCCCCGACATTCTGATCACTTGGTGACTCACTGTGCCTCTCACTGCTCTAACTAAGTTTGTGGTTGCTTTGCCATCCGTTGGTTGCGGCTGTCTGTCTGTACAGAACCTGTTAACTCCTGCAGTGCCTTGTAGTCTCTGGTCTTGTGCCTCCGTGATCTTGCCAAGCATACGGTTGTCCGTTAGAGCCGCTACTCTAGTACCTCTGATACGCCTCTACCTTCTGCAGAGCATTGCCTGTCCGGTGTTCGGTGTGCACCGTGACCGCGCCTGGTGGCACTGGTATCCATTCGCTCTTGCTGGGAGAGTTAAGTACGGCACCAGCGGGGTGTCCTGGCTCCGGCCTAACATACATTCAGAGGGTACGCTATCCTTTTGCACTATCCAGTGCTTCGGCTCTTAGTGCTTGTGCAGCCGCTATCAGTATTGACATCCAAGGGGTGTCAGGGCATTATCCGTTGGGCGCACGCAGGGTTAACTTCGATTCTCAGGAAGGGCGATTCTGGTTCTTGTACTTCAGCTTGGCAATAGCACTTCTCTATAGCCCACGGCGGTGGTATTAACTCAGCTCTGGCACTTTGTGCCTTCCTATCCTACTTGAGAGTGAATTCAGTGCAGACACTTTGCTCCAGCTTGATACTCAAGAACTCAAGAATTGTGTTCCAGAGACTGCTATATATCCCGGGCGTTGGCCAAACTAGGACTGTGTTTCTCCTCTTGCACTTGTTAACCCTTTGGGGTTATTCCCCATCTATTCATTGCCCATTATTCTTTTGCTGTATTGCATTCACTTTGTCCTTGTTTGCTATTACTGTTATTCCTGTGCTGGCCCCTAGGGGCATTGTATTACTCCTTGATTCAATAAACTGTGTTTTTACTTATACCCTGGTCTGAGTGTCAGAAAACCGTTACAAGATGACTCTGGAAGGTGGTGGAGAAGAAGAAACTGAGGTGACACTCTCTTGATCTTCACATGCTGGATCAACTTCACTTTGCTTTTTCTTTCTACGTACCGTTACAGGGGTACCAGTATACCTAAAGATGGCAGCAGGAATGTTGGGACTGGGATTAGAGGAAGATAGTGGAGTAATAGTGGTACTGGTGGCGGAGACACTAGCAGCTACTACCTGGCTGGGACATTCAAATGTAACTGGAGACACAGGTGTTGAGTCATCAGTAGAAGACACAAGTGTAACTGGAGAAACAGGAGGAGTACTATAGGAAGCATGGGAAAAATTAAGCTCAGGGGAATAATCAAGGTCACTGGAAAAATCAAGCTCAGGGGACAAATCAAACATAGGAGGCCTTGATCCCTCAGATTCTTCTTCTACCTCTTGTAGGTTTTGACAGGAGGAACAATCATCATCATCAGCAGTAGATTTTGGGGAGCCGTGCTCAATTCCCTCTTCTGCCTGGTAGCTACTGGGAAATGGTAAACTATCTCCCTCAATAACATTTTCTGGAGTTGATCTGCTCTCAGTGGCAGTGACAGTGGTGGCAGGAAAAATGTGATCCAAATATTGCAATAATTTCCATTTGGGCTGCTTACACGGACATTCGTTATAAAAATCCCATGTTGAAATTGCCCACAGTGTCTGACCAGTAGTGCTACACACGCTAGGTGTCCCCAGATTTACAGAACTGGCTGTAGTGGAGGTGGTGACTAAACTGGAAGTGGCACTAGTCATTGTGCAGGTGGTTCTGGGGGGATCATCACCAAACAACTGAGGAGACACAGGTTACGGCTGCTTTGTGGTCTCAGAGGAGAACCTGGACCTCTTTACCCTGCTAGTAGAGGTAGAACGACCTGCAGTTCCCGTCTTCTTTCTAGTTTTTGGTTTGCAGTGCTGCTGCTGAGTCTGACTAGTACTACTCAAAGTCCTCTTCTTTGCCCGCATGCTGCTGCTAGCTCTGCTTGAAAGCAACATCACTGTGGTGGTGGTGTTGGTGGTTGCTGGGTCACTGCAGCTGGTACCAGGACGAGGAACATCAGGTTGTTCACTAGGACTGAAATCCATGACAGATAGGTAGGTAGTGAACTATAATAGTTTTAAAATTTAAAAACCTGGCCACACGACAACTGTGAGACTGGTTGTGTCACTCTGAACATTATTCAAACAATGCCGTAATATATATTTTAACATTTTACACACAAACAAAGGTGACATTCCCTTGTGGACGCAATAAGGTACAAAGTCTGTCTGCAGAATTGTGAGACTGGCTGAAGTATTGCTCTGAAAATTATTCAAACAAAGACCTAATATTTATTTTAATATTTTACACAGAAACAAAGGTGACTTTCCCTTGCGGTGGTAATAAGGTAGTAGGCCTGCCTATAGAACTGTGAGACTGGCTGAAGCGTCACTGTGAAAATTATTCAAATAAAGCCCTAATATTTATTTTAATATTTTACACATGAACAAAGGTGACTTTCCCTTGTGGATTCAATAAGGTATTAGGCCTGCCTATAGAACTGTGAGACTGATGTGTTACTCTGAAAATTATTCAAATTCCTACTATTTTTAATATTTAACACAGGAACACAGGTGACTCCCTTGAGGTGGTAATAAGGTACTAGGCCTCTCTGCAGAACTGTGAGACTGGCTGGTATCACTCTGAAAATTATTCAAAGCCCTAATATTACTTTTAATATTTAACACAGCAACACAAGTGACTCCCTTGTGATGGTAATAAGGTACTAGGCCTGTCTGCAGAACTGTGAGACTGGCTGATGTGTCACTCTGAAAATTATTCAAACAAATCCCTAATATTAATTTTAATATTTAACACAGAAACAGAGGTGTCTTTCCCTTGCGGTGGTAATAAGGTACTAGGCCTGCAGAACTGTGAGACTGGCTGAAGTGTCACTCTGAAAATTATTCAAACAAAGCCCTAATATTACTTTTAATATTTAACACAGAAACAGAGGTGACTTTCTCTTGTGGGAGCAATAAGGTACTAGACCTGCCTATAGAACTGTGAGACTGGCTGATGTATCACTTTTAAAATTATTCAAACAGATCACTAATATTATTTATAATATTTAACACAGAAACAAAGGTGACTTTCCCTTGTGGTTGTAATATGGTAGTAGGCCTGCCTATAAAACTATGAGACTGGCTGATGTGTCACTCTGAAAATTATTCAAACAAAGCCCTAATATTTATTTTAATATTTTACACATGAACAAAGGTGACTTTCCCTTGTGGACGCATTAAGGTACTACGCCTTCCTATAAAACTGTGAGGCTGGCTGATGTGTCACTCTGAAAATTATTCAAACAGATCACTAATATTAATTATAATACTTAACAAAGAAATAAAGGTGACTTTCCCTTGTGGTTGTAATATGGTAGTAGGCCTGCCTATAGAACTTCGAGACTGGCTGAAGTGTCACTGAAAAATTTTCAAACAAAGCCCTAATATTTATTTTAATATTTTACACATGAACAAAGGTGACTTTCCCTTGTGGACTCAATAAGGTACTAGGCCTGCCTGCAGAACTGTGAGACTGGCTGAAGTGTCACTCTGGAAATTATTCAAAGTCCTAATATTTATTTTAATATTTTACACAGGAACACAGGTGACCCCCCTGTGGTGGTAATAAGGTACTAGGCCTGCCTGCAGACCTGTGAGACTGGCTGATGTGTCACTCTGAAAATGATTCAAATAAATCCCTTATATTAATTTTAATATTTAACACAGAAACAAAGCTGACTTTCCCTTGGGGTGGTAATAAGGTAGTAGGCCTGCCTATAGAACTGTGAGACTGGCTGAAGTGTCACTTTGAAAATTATTCAAACAAAGCCCTAATATTTATTTTAATATTTTACATAAGAACAAAGGTGACTTTCCCTTGCAGATGCAATAAGGTACTAGGCCTGCCTATAGAACTGTGAGACTGGCTGATATGTCACTGAAAATGATTCAAATTCCTACTAGTTTAGTATTTTTAATATTTAACACAGGAACACAGGTGACTCCCTTGCGTTGGTAATAAGGTACTAGGCTTGCCTACAGAACTGTGAGACTGTCTGATGTGTCCCTCTGAAAATTATTCAAACAAATCCCTAATATTAATTTTAATATTTAATACAGGAACAAAGGTGACTTTCGCTTGCAATTCTTTTTAAAAGTGCTAGGATACAATGTGTGTTGGAAAGTTCTTTAGTGTCAAGAAGTCTTACAAGGTTACTGCTGGTTAGTAAAGGACTAGAAGCTGCAATTGAGGCTGCTCATTTGGATTTGGATGAGAACGTTATTAAGAAATTGAGAAGATGCATCTCTAGCCATTTAAAATGTTGTGTTATGCCTAATTTGTATGTGTCTTCACTTATTTGATTGTTTTTTATAGGTGCAAGTAGGAGAGTGGTCTGGATGTTTGAGTGCTAATTTATAGTGTGAAAAAATAAGATGGTTGAATTTTTTCCTTTCTCTTTAAATTTAGATTTGAGAGGAAATTATTTTCAGTAACTGGTAAAATAATAATACATATGGGGGAAATTATTTAGGCTATATAAAAACTATTGGTCTTATCCACTGATTGAAAAGGGATCTAGCCAAGATGAAATCCATGTTTCCTAAAACTGTTATAATGTGGCCAGAGGTGATTCCTTGGCTGCAGTGATTCCATAATTGATATTTAAAACCTCTGGAATGGTCTATGAAAAAGATAAAAAGAGCAGTGTTGAAATTTTGCACCAGATAGGATATCCACTGGAGCGTATGTATGCTGGATTCGCAGTGGATAGAGCCCCAGGTCAACACCAGAGTGGGTAGTCAGACAAGCCTAGGTCATACACGGTGTGGGTAGTCAGCCACAGCCACAGGTTTGCACCAGAAAGGATATCTGAGCCAAAACGGAACACCAAGGAGAATAGTACTTGTGACCCTCTATGCAAAAATGACCGGGACAGCTTTGCAATTTGTTGCACAGTGTGTGATACTCAAAGGGTTAATTACCAAAATCTAAAGTTTATGTGGTGCCATGAGAGCTGCCAGTTTTCCAAAGTAACTGGGACTTGAGTCAAATTGTTTTATTATTCGAAGAACCAGATTTCTAACTGAGTAAAGTAGGCAACTGCCTAGTGTGACAGATTTTGAAGAGTACCTCAGCTGTGCTGGCCATGCCCAAATCTTGCTTTTGGGTGTGGCCAGAGAAATCCCATCAGAGACCAGCCACTTGTTTATTTATATAGTTGTTAATAACCCCTTGATTAGTTTTTTTAATCAGAAAAATCAGTGAAGTGGCTTTGTGACAGAACTGCTTAAGGCTCATAGGAGAAACTGTGCATAAACATGACTGAGGGACCAAAGCCATATTGGACAGCAGCAATGATCCAGTATCAAACCTTGGGAACACAGCACAATGGCTACAAAGGACTAGGAATGCTATAAGGCTATATTGATGGGCAAATCTAGTCTTGCCTTATTGTTTTTGATTAAAGGATTTTACTTTGGAGATCTAGGGGTAGATGCTGTAAGGTGTGATAAAGAGGTGATAAATCGGAGATGACTTCACCAGTGATATCACTTCTCCGGTTCATTTGTTATTCTATAGAGCCAATGAACTACATCTTAGCACATAGGCTCTATAGAATAACATAGGGACTGGAGAAGTGATATCACTGGAGAAGTCATCTCCACGTTATCTCTCAAACCTTTATGGTTTGAGAGATATCCGCTTTCAAATTTCCCTCTCCTCTCTCCCCTGACGTCAGCTTTCTAGCTGTCAGATTTGGAATCCGGACCACAGACCGGCTGCGGCTCTGCAGCAGTGCTGAGTAGTGTTGAGCGAGCATGCTCGGCCGATGCTCGGATCGGCTCGAGCATCGCTCTGCTCGGCACATGGCGGTACTCGTACGAGTACCGCATGTGCTCGCCCTCCATGTTCGGGTCTCCTCCCCGCACGTTTTGCGGCTGCTGCGCAGCCAATAAACGTGCAGGGAGGCTCTGACATCGGTGTAATGCCAGCAGCCATGTTGGCTGCTGGCATTACACTGATTGGCTGGCCAGAACCCGTGGTCGGGTGCTGTATAGCACCTGACCATCGAGTTCGGCTCAGTCTGAGCCAGGGAGAGCTGAGGATAGGAAGGGAAAGGCAGTGTAGGGAGGGAAAAAAAAAATTGTGAAAAAAAAGAACCAAAAGTCCTTTTTAGGACTACTGTGTGTGGGGGCAGCAGGTTATTTTGTGTGGGGGGAAAAAAACAAAAAAAAAAAAAAAAAAAAATATTCTGTTTAGTGTGAAAAGTTGCAGATTAGAGCACATTCTGTTTAGTGTGCACAGTTGCAGATTAGAGCACATTCTGTTTAGTGTGCAAAGTTGCAGATTAGAGCACATTCTGTTTAGTGTGCAAAGTTGCAGATTAGAGCACATTCTGTTTAGTGTGCAAAGTTGCAGATTAGAGCACATTCTGTTAAGTCTTCAAACTAAAATATCAAAGTCACATATTCCATTCAGTGTGCGTCGCCGCAGTTTAGCAGCACATTCTGTGTACTGTGCAGAGTTGCAGAATAGGAAGAAATACTGTTATGTCTTCAAACTAAAATATCAAAGTCACATATTCCATTCAGTGTGCTTCGCCGCAGTTTAGCAGCACATTCTGTGTAGTGTGCAGAGTTGCAGAATAGGAAGAAATACTGTTAAGTTTTCAAACTCAAATATTAAAGTCACATATTCCATTCAGTGTGCTTCGCCGCAGTTTAGCAGCACATTCTGTGTACTGTGCAGAGTTGCAGAATAGGAAGAAATACTGTTAAGTTTTCAAACTCAAATATTAAAGTCACATATTCCATTCAGTGTGCTTCGCCGCAATTTAGCAGCACATTCTGTGTACTCTGCAGAGTTGCAGAATAGTAAGAAATAGTGTTAAGTTTTCAAACTCAAATATCAAAGTCACATATTCCATTCAGTGTGTATCACCGCCGTTTAGCAGCCTATTCTGTGTACTCTGCACAGTTGCAGAATAGTAAGAAATACTGTTAAGTTTTCAAACTCAAATATTAAAGTCACATATTCCATTCAGTGTGTTTCACCGCCGTTTAGCAGCCTATTCTGTGTACTCTGCACAGTTGCAGAATAGTAAGAAATACTGTTAAGTTTTCAAACTCAAATATTAAAGTCACATATTCCATTCAGTGTGTTTCACCGCCGTTTAGCAGCCTATTCTGTGTACTCTGCACAGTTGTAGAATAATAAGAAATACTGTTAAGTTTTCAAACTCAAATATTAAAGTCACATATTCCATTCAGTGTGTATCACCGCCGTTTAGCAGCCTATTCTGTGTACTCTGCAGAGTTGCAGAATAGTAAGAAATAGTGTTAAGTTTTCAAACTCAAATATCAAAGTCACATATTCCATTCAGTGTGTATCACCGCCGTTTAGCAGCCTATTCTGTGTACTCTGAACAGTTGCAGAATAGTAAGAAATACTGTTAAGTTTTCAAACTCAAATATTAAAGTCACATATTCCATTCAGTGTGTATCACCGCCGTTTAGCAGCCTATTCTGTGTACTCTGCAGAGTTGCAGAATAGTAAGAAATACTGTTAAGTTTTCAAACTCAAATATTAAAGTCACATATTCCATTCAGTGTGTTTCACCGCCGTTTAGCAGCCTATTCTGTGTACTCTGCACAGTTGCAGAATAATAAGAAATACTGTTAAGTTTTCAAACTCAAATATTAAAGTCACATATTCCATTCAGTGTGTATCACCGCCGTTTAGCAGCCTATTCTGTGTACTCTGCAGAGTTGCAGAATAGTAAGAAATAGTGTTAAGTTTTCAAACTCAAATATCAAAGTCACATATTCCATTCAGTGTGTATCACCGCCGTTTAGCAGCCTATTCTGTGTACTCTGAACAGTTGCAGAATAGTAAGAAATACTGTTAAGTTTTCAAACTCAAATATTAAAGTCACATATTCCATTCAGTGTGTATCACCGCCGTTTAGCAGCCTATTCTGTGTACTCTGCAGAGTTGCAGAATAGTAAGAAATACTGTTAAGTTTTCAAACTCAAATATTAAAGTCACATATTCCATTCAGTGTGTTTCACCGCCGTTTAGCAGCCTATTCTGTGTACTCTGCACAGTTGCAGAATAATAAGAAATACTGTTAACTTTTCAAACTCAAATATTAAAGTCACATATTCCATTCAGTGTGTATCACCGCCGTTTAGCAGCCTATTCTGTGTACTCTGCAGAGTTGCAGAATAGTAAGAAATAGTGTTAAGTTTTCAAACTCAAATATCAAAGTCACATATTCCATTCAGTGTGTATCACCGCCGTTTAGCAGCCTATTCTGTGTACTCTGAACAGTTGCAGAATAGTAAGAAATACTGTTAAGTTTTCAAACTCAAATATTAAAGTCACATATTCCATTCAGTGTGTATCACCGCCGTTTAGCAGCCTATTCTGTGTACTCTGCAGAGTTGCAGAATAGTAAGAAATACTGTTAAGTTTTCAAACTCAAATATTAAAGTCACATATTCTGTGTAAGATGAAGAAGGCGGGTAAAAAGGGACGGGGAAGTGGACGTGATCCTGAAAGTTCAGGGCGCGGGTCAGGACGCGGAGAAACTGTGCCTGGTGCCAGAGCACAAGAAAGAAAGACATCCACCATACCTAGCTTCATGTCTAATTTTACAGGGCGTCGCAGGACATCACTCTCGAGGTCCGACCACTGCGAACAGGTGGTCGGTTGGATGACAGCTGATACTGCTTCCAGTCGGTTAAGCACCACCCTGTCTTCCACCAAGTCCACTCTCAGTAGCCAAGAGTCTGGTCAAAATAATCCTCACTCTGATCATCCTTCCTCCCACCATACACGGTCTGGTCAAAGAAGTGATCCCACACTGGGATATAGTGAGGAGCTCGTCTCATCACCAATCCTTCATTTGACCCTCTCTCCAAGCACGCTTGCAGAGGAACATGACATCTTGTGCCCTGATTCACAACCTCTAGAGGCTACCCAATCACAAGAAGATGACAGATGTGAACGGCATTTAAGGTCAAAGGAAGTAGTGGATGATGATGATGATGATGAGACACAGTTGCCATTAAATCAACCACTATTTCCGTCTCAAGACCTTGTTGAGGAGAATGTTATACAGTTGTCAATGACTGAGTATGTGGTGGGATCAAGACTTGAGGAGGATGATCAGAGTGAGGAAGTGGAGGAGGACTTGGTGGACGATGAGGTGACTGACCCCACCTGGGAAGGTGTAGAGCCGAGCGATGTCAGCAGTCCTGAGGGTGAGCCATCTGCAGCACCGCAACAGGCTGGAAGAGGCAGTGGTGTGGCTACAGAAAGAAGGCGGACCGCACCAAACCGGCCCGCAAATGTTCCACGGAGCACCCCCTTGCGTAAATCTACCTTGCCAAGGGGTAGGTGTTCCGCGGTATGGCGTTTTTTTAAGGAAAGTGCGGATGACAAAAGAATTGTAGTTTGCAACCTGTGCCACACCAGAATGAGCCGAGGCATGAACACTAGAAACCTCACCACCACCAGCATGATCCGACACATGGCATCCAAGCACCGTAGTAAGTGGGAGGAACGCCTGGATCGCCCATCTGTGTCTGCAGGCCACACCACTGCCTCCTCTTCCCCTGTTTTCGGTGCCGGCCAATCGCCTGTCGAAGGCGCAGGCCCGCATACCTCCCGCCCTGCACCTGTACCATCTGAAGCACCATCAGCGACCACATCCACTTCCCTGTCCCAGCACAGCGTCCAAATGTCGTTACCCCAGGCATTTGAGCGCAAGAGAAAGTACCCAGCCACCCACCCACAGGCCATAGCACTAACCTCACACCTTTCAAAATTACTGGCCATCGAAATGCTGCCATTTAGGCTTGTGGACACTGAGTCCTTCCACAGCCTGATGGCAGCAGCTGTCCCTCGGTACGCGGTCCCCAGCCGCCACTACTTTTCCCGGTGTGCCATCCCCGCATTACACCACCATGTGTCCCGTAACATCACCCGTGCCCTGACCAACGCAGTTACTGGGAAGGTCCACTTAACGACTGACACATGGACAAGTGCTTGTGGCCAGGGACGCTACATTTCCCTGACGGCACACTGGGTGAATGTCGTGGAGGCTGGGAGCGACTCGGACCCTGGGATGGCACGGGTGCTACCCACGCCGAGGATTGCGGGCCCTACCTCCATCAGGGTTTCCACCAGCACCTACGTTATTGGCTCCTCCTCCTCCGTTTCCACCTCTGAATTCTCTACACGCAGCGCCACTCCCCCATCAGCCAGTAGCTGGAAGCAGTGTAGCACTGCAGTGGGGAAGCGTCAACAGGCCGTGCTGAAGCTGATCTGCCTTGGGGACAAACAGCACACGGCCTCAGAGCTGTTGCAGGGGATTAGTCACCAGACCGAGCAGTGGCTCTCGCCACTCAACCTGCAACCAGGCATGGTTGTGTGTGATAATGGGCGTAACTTGGTGGCGGCTTTGGAGCTCGGCAAGCTCACACACGTACCATGCCTAGCGCATGTATTTAATTTAGTGGTGCAGCGATTTCTAAAAACCTACCCCAATGTGCATGATCTCTTGACCAAGGTGCGCCGCGTGTGTGCACATTTCCGTAAGTCATCTACAGCTTCGGCCGGCCTGTTGAAGCTGCAGCAGCGCTTACAATTGCCAGCTCACCGGCTGCTGTGTGACGTGAGCACGCGCTGGAACTCCACCTTCCACATGTTGGCCCGGCTTTGTGAGCAGCAGAGGGCAGTAGTGGAGTACCAGCTGTTACACGGTCGTCGCCTCTCCGTTCAACTTCCTGTAATCAGAAGTGAGGAGTGGGAATGGATGTCAGACCTCTGCGAGGTTTTACGCAATTTTGAGGAATCGACACAGATGGTGAGCGGCGATAACGCTATTATCAGTGTAACCATCCCACTTCTGTGTCTACTGAAACGCTCGCTGCTCACAATTAAAACCGACGCTTTGCATGTGGAAGAGGTGGAAATGGGGGAGGAAGAGCTTACACAAGGTGATAGCCAGAGCACCCTCACTTCGTCTTCTCAGCGACAATTGGAGGAGGCGGAGGAGGAGGAGGAGGAGGAGGAGGAAGACACGGTTGCCTCCGCTACAGAGGGTAGCCATGGAACTTTAGTTCCATCTCTTCAGCGTGGGTGGGCAGAAGAGGAGGAAGAGGATGAGGAGATTGAGAGTCATCCTCCTGGTGAGGACAGCGAAATCTTGACTGTTGGTACTCTGGCACACATGGCTGACTTTATGTTAGGCTGCCTTTCCCGTGACCCACGCGTTATACGCATTTTAAACAACACGGATTACTGGGTGTTCACCCTTCTGGACCCCCGCTACAAAGAGAATTTCTCATCTCTCATTCCTCCGGTGGAGAGGACAAGCAAAATGGTGCAATACCAGAAGGTTCTTGTCGAAAAATTGCTCCAAAATTTTCCATCTGACAACGCTGGCGGCAGAGTACGTGCTACCTTGGCCAACCGAGAAGGGGAGAAAAGGGGAGCACACAGCAGTTCCGAGAAAGGCAGGGCAACACTCTCCAAGGCGTGGGACACCTTCATGACACCCCGCCAGCACCCTCACCCTGATGCGCAGCCTAGTGTCACAAGGAGGGAAAAGTTTTGGAAGATGGTGAAGGAGTACGTAGCAGACCGTGTCAGCGTCCTCAATGATCCCTCTGTGCCTTACAACTACTGGGTGTCCAAGCTGGACACGTGGTATGAACTGGCACTCTACGCCTTGGAGGTGCTGGCCTGCCCTGCCGCCAGCGTTCTGTCTGAGCGGGTATTTAGTGCTGCTGGTGGCATCATAACAGATAAGCGTATCCGCCTTTCCACCGACAATGCTGATAGGTTGACACTTATAAAAATGAACAAGGCCTGGATTTCCCCTGACTTCTCCACTCCACTGGAGGAAAGCCCTGGGGGAACATAAACTCACTTTATATATGTTATTTACAATGATGGGAATACTCTGTATTCCCATTCACCCCTTCCACCCAAAAAACGGGTATATGGTTGACTCTTAATCTTCTCATCCTCCTCCTCCTCTTCCATATGCCCTGTGCTATAATTTTTATATAGGGCCAGCTCACCAGCGGGCCCTGTGATATAATTTTTATATAGGGTCAGCTCACCAGCGGGCCCTGTTTGCCAATTTTTATATAGGTCAGCTCACCAGCGGGCCTTCTCATATAATGTTTTATTGGGTCAGCTCTCTAGCGGGCCCTCTCATATAATGTTTTATAGCGTCAGCTCACTAGCGGGCCTTCGCATATAATGTTTAGGATGGTCAGCTCTGCAGCAGACCCTCACCCATAATGTTTTAGATGGTCAGCTCAGCGCACGTTTCCCTCTTAATCATGGCCTCAGTTCAATAAAATCAAGGAAATTTTTGGGAGAATTTGCCTCTGTGCACGTTTCCCTCTTAATCATGGCCTCAGTTCTGAAAATCAAGGAAATTTTTGGGAGAATTTGCCTCTGTGCACGTTTCCCTCTTAATCATGGCCTCAGTTCTGAAAATCAAGGAAATTTTTGGGAGAATTTGCCTCTGCGCACGTTTCCCTCTTAATCATGGCCTCAGTTCTGAAAATCAAGGAAATTTTTGGGAGAATTTGCCTCTGCGCACGTTTCCCTCTTAATCATGGCCTCACTTCCGAAAATCAAGGAAATTTTTGGGATAATTTGCAGATGATATACAAGTAAATATACAGCAAATATTGTTTGGTAACAATTTTTCGCCTAAAGTCGTTTTTATTTTCCTTTTTGTGTGTTTTACGGTCAGTCTGTAAAAATGGCGTACTACGGGCGAAAGATCGTTCCCAGCAGCGATGTTGGAGTCCAAGATGCATCCAGACATCCTCCCTATGCTGTCCCTGAACCATTTCTGTAGTGTTTCCATCTTTTTCTGCCCTTTTCCTATGGACCAGGCACCCTCCCCTCATCAGAGCAGGGGGTGCCTGGTGTAATGCTCGAGTCCTCCCATTGACTTCAATGGGGCTCGGGTGCTCGGCCGAGCACTCGAGCCTCAGGGGGTGCTCGGTCAGAGCACCCGAACACCCGAGCATTGGGGTGCTCGCTCATCACTATTGCTGAGATCTCGTTATAGAAACAGAAATCCGTCACTAAAATAGTCTTCTACGTGTGCTTGCAAACCAAGAGCAAACCAGGCACACGTAGAAGACTATTTTAGTGAAGGTTTCTATAACGAGATCTCAGGATTCCTGCAGAGCCGCCGCTTGCTTAAGGACCGGATTCTCCTGCTCTCAGCTACAAGTATTACTATTCCTTTAATGATTCTTTGTTCAATTCTGCACTGGGATAGCACCTTCTTTGTTTGGTGTTTTTGTGTCTCTTGGTGGGTCCTTTTATTTGAGGTGAAAGAGCAACTCACAGTATTCTTGGATGTGCATAACTGCGTGCTGATCTGTCAATCATCTGCACATTCTTGTTTGGCCATTTGTATTCTGCTGCGTCTGTTTGGAAATGTGAGTAGTTCTAGGAGAATGTGCTTGGTATTTTCATTTTACAGATATTTTAACCCTACGGGGCAGCCTCCTTCTTTCTTAATTAGGTTAAATTCACCCTATTTTTAGTTACTGTACAGAGTGTAGCTTCACCGTAGCACAGTCAGGTTTATTTTGTACAAGAAAAATAAAATGCACAGTCAATGGGTGAGGGCAAGAAAAAACAACTACTGTCCGCTGCTGCTTTTAGAGACAAAAGGGCCTCCACCACAGACCCTTAACCTTTTGAGTGCCAGAGGGGTACGCAACGCATTGAGTACCCCTCTGGCACTCAAAGGGTTAAAGATACAAAAAACTAGAGAAGAATATTGAAGTGCTAGTGTTCAATGGAACAGCATTTTAGAAATTAAAAGTACTAAAAAACATAGTAACATAGTAAATTAGATTGAATAAAGACACAAGTCTGTCATGTTCAACCTTCGCCTCATATCCCAGTAACTGAGAATTTTATAGCTTTCCTGCTACCGATTAAGTTAGTCTTTATCAGACCTTCTTGATCTGCCTACTGATAAACAGTATAACTCTGTATGTTCCCTTTTGAAAGAAATGTATCTCATCTTCTCTTAAATTTATCCACTGCATCTGCCATAACCACCTCCTTGGGCAATGAATTCCACAATTTAAAAGACCTTACTGTAAAAAACCCTTCCTCTGCTGAAGTCTAAACCTCCTTTCCTCTAATCTCAAGGGGTGTCCCCTGGTCAGCTGATCAGGCCTTGGAATAAATAGCTCACCACAGAGATCCTTGTACTGACCTCTCATATACTTGTACAATGTGTTAAGGTCTCCTCTTAGTCATCTTTTGTATCAGACTACTTGTCATATATCTTGTATGTGACAATCTTATGATTCACAAATTATTATTAAACACCAACCAAATACATACATTTAGGATATCTATTTGGTTGATGTTTAACCATTTCTAACCATGACTAGTACAAGGAGTATAGGTAAGCAATGCCTGAAATGCCCATAGACTGCTGCATTGCCCGCCACCCCCACACTCCTCTTAGTGGAAGAAGCCAAAGGAGTTTAGCAAATTGGTGTTAGACAGGTTTGGGGCTAGATAATCCATGCCAATGCCATGCCAACCAATAGGGATGGGTGAAAATTTTAGCTTCAAACCAAAATTGGCAAATAATGTCACTTCTCGCTTGGTGAAAAATTTCCTGCGAGAAGTGTAGTTTTTCCCCTTTTTTCGACTAGCTCATTCCATTGAAATCAAAGGAAACATTGAATTTACACACAAAAAATAGCAAATGTTATTTTATTTCCCAAAGGCACAGTATAAAAGGGGCATGAGGGTGCCTGTGTTGGTAGGGTATGAAGAAAGAATCAGTTGAACAGGGAATAGTTTTTTGGGGGGTTTGTTAACTGGGATTGGGGGGGCAGTTAAAAAAGTCACCATATTATGGTATCTCAAAAAACAATATAATATCCCACTAAAAAACGCGTTTTGCAATGACTTAAACAGTGCTTCATCAGTAAAATAGGCATTCGTTTTTTTATTACCTACATTACTGATGAAGAAGCTTTTAAGTTGCTGAGAAACGTGTTTTTAGTGGGATATCATATTGTTTTTTGAGATACCATAATATGGTGACTTTTTACTTGTAATGTGTTTTAAATAAATTTGATTCTTTGGTATACACTTGCTGGAGCGACTGCAGTTTATTCCTATATATGTATCAATTGCTGGGACCACTGGAGATTCAAGAGAGCGAGAGAGACAGTGGAAGGATGCCTTATCTGCTATGTTTATACATAAGTGTTTACATAGCCATCTGTAAATGTGAGTGTGATATATTTGTTTTGTTACACTTCATGACATTATTTGTTTGATATAAGCACCATTTTTTGTTCTTCATTTTGGGTATATTATTTCCAGTGCTGTTCACCTGAGCTCTGCATCAATGTGGGTTTGAGTCCCAATCTATGCGAATAGAGCTCATTAGGGACTAGCTACAATAGTTAAATCATTTTTGTGTATCATTTGCTTGTTTCATTTGGGAACCATATTGGCTTAAACCCCACACTATTACAGTGCCTAGAATATATATAGGTACATTACCACATGAGACCGGTGTGTAGAACATACCTATTTACCGTGTCATCAATTGTTCATTCTGCCTTTAGCTACTATACATATTAAGAACTTATTAATGTGCTATTAGCAACTTTAAAATGTTTTCTATTTGAGCTATAAGAATAGTCTAAATCTCCTAATACACACACAAGATTGAGTATTTTTAATCATGCTTTGAGCTGTGTCTCATATCGTTATGATACACATTTGAGTCTGTATCATTTGGACTCTGTGTTCTTTGGAGTATATTTATTTAAGCCTATATCATATTAAGGCAGATTAACAGGTATTATACAACTGTATCAACACACATATGTGTGACACCTGAAGTTGCTATGTGCTTTGACCCCAATTGTCACGATAATAGTGATGGTTTTACAAAGGTGTCTGTTAATGTACAGATTCCACTGGCATTGTTTTAATCTGCTCATGCATTTTGATTTATGAATAAAGTTTTTTTTGTTTTTGTCTCTTCACATTGTATATAATACCAGTCATGTAAAAAAGAAAGTACACCCTCTTTGAATTAAATGGTTTTACGTATCAGGACATAATAACAATCATCTGTTCCTTAGCAGATCTAAAAATTAGGTAAATACAACCTCAGATGAACAACAACAAAT
The DNA here is from genome assembly GCA_037306005.1 of Rhinophrynus dorsalis. Lineage (NCBI taxonomy): Eukaryota > Metazoa > Chordata > Amphibia > Anura > Rhinophrynidae > Rhinophrynus > Rhinophrynus dorsalis. The sequence goes on from CM074721.1 coordinate 490,560,404, forward strand.
GACACACGTAATAATTTTCTGTATGACTTTATCAGTCTCTCACATTGTTGTGGAGGAATTTTGGCCCACTCCTCTTTACAACGTTGCTTCAGTTCATTAAGGTTTGCGGGCATTTGTTTATGCACAGCTCTCTTAAGGTCCCACAACAGCATTTCAATCGGGTTGAGGCCTGGACTTTGACTGGTCCATTGCAGCACCTTGATTCTTTTCTTTTTCAGCTATTCTGTTTTAGATTTGTTGGTATGCTTTGCAACATTGACCTGTTGCATGACCCAATTTCACCAAGATTTACCTGTTAGGCAGATGGCCTCACATTTGACTCTAGAATACCTTGGTATACAGAGTAGATCATGGTCGACTCAATGACTGAAAGGTTCCCATGTCCTTTGGCTGCAAAACAAGCCCAAATCATTAACCCTCCACCACCATGCTTGACAGTTGGTATGAGGTGTTTGTGCTGATATGCTGTGTTTGGTTTTCACCAAACGTGGCTCTGTGCATTATGGCCAAACATCTCCACTCTGGTCTTGTCTGTCCAAAGGACCTTGTTCCAGAAGTATTGTGGTTTGTTCAGATGCAACTTTGCAAACCTAAGCCATGCTGCCATGTTCTTTTAGAGAGAAGATGCTTTCTCCTGGCAACCCTTCCAAAATACCATACTTGTTCAGTCTTGATCCAAGGAGAAATCTTATTGCCATTTGGAATCAAGAAGGATCCCCCCCCCCCATTCATAGCAGGATTTGAAATTGCTGTATTGAGGGGATTTTTTTGCCTTCTTTTGGATCAAAGATGGTAAACAGGAATAGGAAAAGGGTTGAACTTGATGGACGCAAGTCTTTTTTCAACCTAAACTACTATGTAACTATGTAATGTGGAATATATGTGCTGGTATGCAATAAAGTGTTCATATAATCTGGTGCAGAATCTACTAGTGTTGGAGACACACCAGTGGAGATGCTCTAATGGATTCACACATTAACACCATTGAGTGCCATTTAAACCAACATGGCTGCACAGCAGAAGTTTATACAGGACCTTTTTCTAAAATGTCGATTTCAAACATAACATTTGAACACAATTTCAAATAAAGCTATCATTTCTCAGTTTGGGACTCGAAGTAAAGCCCCCATATCGGGTCCATATTTGTACAGCTGAAAAAAAAAGTGCAGATCTATAAAAGATCAGTACTTACAACTTTGTCTGTGCTACAGACCAATCAACTGAATGGAAATAGACCAAAACTTCTATACGGGGTACTGTTTGCTTTTGTTTGTTTACCCATTTGAAAATGTGACTCGTTCAAGAGATATTTAGTACTAAAATTACAGCTTTGCTCATCAGCAGTACATGCTTACACAAAAGAGAATCTGCACTGATATCAATAGAGCAATACATCAGAATTTTCTAATTATCCAATTTACTGCACCAAAAAATAAGGATTGCAAAAACATATAACTTGATAACTTGATAAAACTGTGCATCCCATGTGCCTTGATTTCATATATAAATCCTCCTGTTGTGATTAATATCATTGAGTACCACCTGAACTAATCTATTTGTATATATGCACTGTTGGTGAGGTCCTATAACTCACATTGAAAAATACTGATACAAATACCTGGAAATTTTCAAAAAAGGCTCACCCAGACATCTGTGGTATGTTAACCCTTTAAGCTCCCAAGAACATACATTGTAGGTAATATGTTCTTGTTTGCTCTAAGCAAGAGATGTTCCAGTCAGTCCACAAGTGTCCCTCTTTGGCCATTTGAAATGTTGGGAGGTATGAGGGTGGGAAAGAGAGACGGAGGGATTCTGGTCTCAAAAAGGGACTGTGCCTCCTACAGAGGGACAATTGTGGGGTATATAACGTGTATTATGCAGTACAGGACAGATAACCTTCATACTGTGAACATGTGAATGGGACAGCTTCTATATGTGTTTAATGTAAGAATAGCCAAGCTGTGGCTCTTCAGCTCCAATTGTAACAACTCCCATCATCCTCAGCTGCATCAATTACGAGATATGCACACAGTTCAGTAATATCCATAAGATAAACAGATGCCCCTCTGGTTCTAAGGCCATATGTACAAAAGAACATTGGTGTAATTCAGGGGCAAGTCAACTGTATTTAACATTTTGAATGCTAGTGAGGTCTCCAACTGTTTTGCAATGCTTTGGAGACCTCTCTAGCGTTCAAGAGGTTAAATTCCCCATTTAAATCAATGGGAATTTGAGTGAGTTTTGTTTCTCCCCTATGGTGCAGTTGGTTTGCTCCAGAATTACTCCTCTTTTGATTCCATAAGGGCTGACTTTAACCCTTTGTGTCCCAGAGGAGTTAAGCAACACATTATGAAGCAATGCATTGCACACCCCACTGGCACTCAAAGGGTTAGTAAGACAAAATGGAGCAAACCATCTGCACTTTAGGGGTAAAAGGAGAATTCCGACTGATTTAAATTCTAGCGAAGGTCTCCAACCCAATAATTAGCACTCAAGGGATTAAAATCTCAATTTAAATCTATATACATTTGGAGGTGGGGGTATTACTGCCTTGTGGTGCTAATATCTTATAACTTAGGGGAGTTTGAACAAGCTTTCAGAATTACCTATGTTTATGTAAACCATTAGTTTAGTATATGTTTCACTCTATTTATTTGTCAGTTTATGCAAATTAAGCAGCACTGGCTGGCACAGCTTGGTGTGTAAGGTGCCACTGCTAACATTGCACTCTTCCTCCCAACTGCCACTTACTACCTGGATGTACTAGCTAATCTGAATAAACTCTCCAAGTAATCTTCAAAGTATTTGAGCCATAGAGAGTGTTATTTCAGTACTGTCAGAGTTGTAGTACAAGTGTAATTGAATGATAAAGTATCCCCCTCCCGCCCCTTTAACCTACTGTAAGCCGCCTCCCCTCAGATGTTTAATCTGGTCTTGAGACCAAACAGCTCACAGCAAGGGACAATCTTCTTACTGTGAGATCAATGAAAACCCTGCACCCCTTGACAGGCTTTCCAGGTTTTTCCCTTATACTAATTGAAGATTGTCCCTCTCTATACAGTTTTACTGCTCTGAGGTGAGCAGTGTTACATCAGGAAAAGGGGCAGGAGGGGGATACTCTATCATTCAATTACTCTTGAACTACAACTCTCTTACTATTGAAATAACACTCTCCATGTCCCAAATACTATGAAGATTAATTGGAGCTGCTTTTATTTTGAAACATTACTATCCCTTTAAACAATGCTTTGCATATCCCTCTTGCAATCAAAGGGTTAAATACAGATTAGCTAAATAGGTGCTTTCAAAATCAACCATGCTTTCAAAATCACCCATGCCATTCTAAAGTTTTAGTTCCTTTTTAAGCTCTCTGAAAAACACACATAAAGAGTTATACAAGCGAAAAAAATACTTTGTGGGATACAAAGACTAAAAAGCAGATCTTACCTTGTGAATGCCTAGCCTCGGCGATGTCCTAGGTAAATCTAGCTGGCTAATTGAGCAGAATCATTCCTTGCTTTCCCTTGAAGTTCATCTCAGTGCTTAAACACAGGATAAGGGAGACAGATGACGTGCAAGTGACAGACAGAACTGGTCTGCTTGCCTTTTCTTTAGGGTGCCCTGCTGTGACTGCCTTTTCAAAAGTATTACTTTTGTTTGAAGGAAGGTATGAGAGAAGACAGAAAAAAATTAGTTGGGAGGAGATTACGTGAGGTTTCAGAACTGCGATCAATGGAATTGTTACAGAATTCACTTTGGTGAATCTGGTTTGCCCCATAATTGCTCCAATCCTATTTAATCATTGACAGTTTTAAAGGGATAGTAGCACTTAAAATGAAAAAACATATATATTATAGAGTTTATCCTCCTGAGTAAATCAGTGGTACTGCCATTGCTGAGAGGTGATTTATACAAATGTTACTGCAGCTCAAACTTGAATATTTTAGGTGCAATATATCAATGTCCTGAAATGTTACAGTGGTGCTGTTTATACACCATCCTATGCACAGCTTTGATCATTTGACCACAATCCTCCATAGGATGATGTAGCAACACCACCACTGTAATATTTTAGGCCAGTTGTATAATGCACCTGAAAAATTAAAGTTTGACCTTTTATGTATTAATTGGTACTCTCCTTTCAAAAATCTCTATGCAGTAAAATCGTTGGGTCAGTTAGCCCTTTGAGTGCTAGAGGGGTATCCAACGCATTGCAAAGCAATGCGTTGGATACCCCTGGGACTCAAAGGGTGAATGGTTGACTGTACAGTCTCCATCCACTTCATAATGGATTGGACACAATTCTGGCATGTAAAGGGGTTAAATTCCATTCATTAAATACAGTTTTGGTGTGTGTGACGGGGGTTTTGTAAACAAAGACTACATGAGCAATTGTGGAACAAACCAAATGTGCCATAGGGGAGAAATACAATGTCCTAAATCTCCCATTGTTTGAAATGTTTTTTTTCCTTTGAAAGCTAGAGAAGGCTTTGCAATGTGTTGAAGCACTCGAGAGTAAAAGCCCCATTTAAATGAAAGTGGGTGTTTATATGTCCCCTATGGTACAGGGGGTATGCTCCAGAATTCCTCCTGTGTGCATTGTATATAAGACCCAGTGAGGCTGATATACTAAAAATGGTGCAGCTCTGGGGAAAACCAACTGCCCTGCAGGGGAACATATAAAACATAAGTATACTCAAATTAGAAATAAAAGAAGACAGAAAAGAAAAAAGGGGTACTACAGGGATCCCTAGAGAGAGACTAGTTCAATACTGTTACATCTCGGACCTAACCGTTCTCTTACAAAAATATCACACAACACATAACACTAAATACTTTATTAGAACCATATAAAGATTAAAATGTATGAACTTAGCATACTTGTGCATATGCCAGTTCTAAAAATCACTCATAATTTGAGTAAATCTACACAGGGCGAGACCAGCGAAACGCATTGGGCTACTTTAGGGTAGATGCGGGGGGGTGGAGCGTGGTCTATTTTTAGTGGTTTCGTGTCTCGAGTCAGATATTGCAATGTAGTAGTAGTTATAGTCCGCCTTTCACTCCGTTTTGGATGAGGATACACTACCAGATCCATGAGAAGAGAGTGAAACGGGACCTAGTTTTAGGGCATACTTTATCGACTTATATTTCATTGTAGGGTCAGTCTACCTTTCACTCCGTTTTGGATGTGGATGCACAGATCCAATCCATGCAAAGAGAGTGAAATGGGACTTAGGTAGATAGTCTAGTACAGTGGTTCTCAACTCCTGTCCTCAGGACCCACTAACAGGCCAGGATGTGATGATTTCCTTGTTAGAGCACAGGTGAGTTAATCAATGTGAATGAGCCTCTGATCACCACACCTGTGCTCTAGCAGAGAAATTCCTAAGTCCTAGCCTGTTAGTGGGTCCTGAGGACAGGAGTTGAGAACCACTGGTCTAGTATATCCTTTAGGCAGCTATTTAGAGGAAGC